>VYZT01031140.1:0-51211 GCA_013400735.1 Pomatostomus ruficeps
TCACCATCTTCATTGCCCTCCTTCGGAAGCTTTCTAATAGCTAAATACAAAAATCATATGTGATTGGCAGCAATCACATACAATTTCATACAATTTTTGTGTCTAGCACCTAATGAGTTATTTTTAATCATATGCTAAGGCTTTTGGATCCTCTATTTATCTCTCAGCTTTTGATAAAGTGAATCTATTCACCCTTGCTGTAGAGGAGTTTTATTATAAAAATAGATTATTTTCTAAAGTACTTTGAGAGCCTGGAGAAAGGTATTAGTGTAAGTAGCATATTAATATTTATATCTAATCTAGGAATTATTTTAAAATGCAATTTAAACCTCATTGGAATTTTATTTTTTAGGATCCTCTCCTTGTGGTAAGTATTGGGCGTATCACTCAAATTATGGTCAACGCATTAGCAAAGAAATTAAAGGGTCTCTGGTGCTTCTTCTTTGGGGCTTTTTCAACTCACTTGCAAAATGCTTTTGTCTTTCAGATGAAGATTCTGATTCATACTCTCCTCGTTATTCCTATTCTGAGGACAGTAAGTAATTCACATTTCTTGTTTAGTCTGTTAAACAGAAAAGGCATGTAAAGCATGTATTTATTTGTCTCCTTTCCAGTTCACCAATATTCCTATATGTGATTTATCCTACAGGTAGAACCCAGCTTTCTGTTCCCCGCTCCAAGAGTGAGATGGACAATATTGATTCAGAGAAGGTTGTGAAGAGGTCTGCCACTTTGCCACTGCCAAACCGTACTTCATCGCTGAAGTCAAGCCCAGAAAGGTGACCTGAACTAACTTGTATATGGATCAGTTCTGGAAGAATATCTGAAAGCTGTCTATGGGAAGGGGATAAAAGTGGAAGGTCCACATCTCCAGTTAAACTTTTTTGGAAGTTGGATATGTAGTTTTTACTGTGAATCTTTTCCTAGGCGGCAGTGAACTCCTTCATTGTCACAGCCCAGTCCCGCATTCTGTCTGTCTTTTTTATCAGACATCACACAGTCTGCTGCATGGTCTCCTGCCTGGGTGAGGGGTGTTTC
This sequence comes from Pomatostomus ruficeps, assembly GCA_013400735.1. Taxonomy (NCBI): domain Eukaryota; kingdom Metazoa; phylum Chordata; class Aves; order Passeriformes; family Timaliidae; genus Pomatostomus; species Pomatostomus ruficeps. The sequence goes on from VYZT01031140.1 coordinate 1,039, forward strand.
CTTGGGTGTCATGCCTATACAGTGCCTGCCACATAGGCACAGTGGAAACTCTTGGCTCAGTTACAGTGTGACACTGTAAAGGCATCTCAGAATACAAGCAAATAGTGATAATTATGGAGAAGCAAATTTGGATTTATGTTGGGCCTTGGTAAAAACTTTGTTACATTTTCCATCTCTGAGGAGTCTTACCCATATGAACTTCATTGGAAGTAGGTTCTCAGCAGTGTCATTTCTGATCTTTAGGATGACTTCCCTCCTGGTTTTTTGCTTTGTTTATTACCAGGTATTTTAAATCTCTTTGTAAAAGTAAGGAATGCATTTACCAAATGAAGGGATAGCAGAATGAGCAACGAATATTTTATATCCTGCTGAATTTTCCCAGCTCTTGAACTGGTCCTCGCTCCTTTACCATCTTCTACATGCTCTTAGGTTTTTTCACTTGCTGCCTCAAATGAGCAATGCTGTAAATTGAGATTGCTGCTTTAGTGACCATCTCAGGTCGCTGGAGCAGAAGACAAAGTTTACTGATAGAATGTGTCTTCCTTATGCAGGAATTGAAGGCACAGTGTATTTTCCCTCTGAGAAAACTCTTGCAAGTGAAAGGATTACCATAATTAATGCTTCCTATTATCTAGTGGCAAACCAGTGCCTCACCAGAATTTTCGTTTAAACAATCAAGTTATTCCGACAGGACAGATCATCTTTGTTGAAGTTTGTACAGTGTGTATGTCAATCATTTTGGCTGTCATCTTGCCTTACTTTAGAAAGTAAAAAAATGGAATTGGTTGTCTCTGTCTCTCCCCAGCCAGTGGAGAGAGTTTAGGCAGCTCAGTGGTTTGTTTCTGTCCTAACCAGATCAGAAGGGTAAGGGAGAGGAAATCTGGAGCAGCAGTTTTGGATAGATGCTTCACTTTTGTTTGGTGAATTCTGGTGAAATGAATCCATGTACACATTGCCCATCAAAGAGAACATGCCAAGAGCAAAATGAGAATTAGTTTATTGTCTTAAAAGGTCTGCTTTCTGGACTTTTTGGAAAGCATTTGTTATTCTGCATGAAGTGTTTGATTATATCAATTTTCAGAGCAGCAGGACCTTGTAGGATACGGACCCTGAATGCTTTGTGACTATTGTTGTTTGAACGATGCTGGTATAGCACTGCACAAAATTATAGTGGTTTGGATAGTCAATGTACTGTTCTTAGCCATCTTAAGATAGAACAGTCTGAGATAATTCGTTCATGTCTCTAGAAAAAACCTCCTCTTGGAGGAGTACCCTCAGAATCCAGAGCAGGGGTAGTCAGGTAATCGGTGATGTGGCTAAAAGGCAGAAGTTTAGCAAAAGGAATTTAATCTGAGTTCTACTCTAAGCTTGGACATGTTCATATTGGTGAGCTTAGTTGAAGCCCATCATTAAGCTGTTTCCAATGAGGAAAGATAGAGCAGTCTGGAATTTTACTGGAAATTCTTAGAATAACCTTCCTGTGCTCTAATTGTTTCAGCAGCTGAGCTGGATCCAACTCTGCCTGCGATAGATAAGCAAATACTTGTCCATAGCCCTATCTGAACTTTTCCTCTTGTAGCAGTCTCCTTTCCTAGGTTAAAAAAAGTACCCTGATTAAACCATAATTAATGGGGTAAAGCGTCTATCAAAATGGAGTGTTTGTCTCCACAGAAACCACAGTATTTTGGGTTAATTGATCTTTCTTTCCTCAGGACTGACTGGGAGCCTCCAGACAAGAAGGTGGACACCAGAAAATACCGTGCAGAACCCAGGAGCATTTATGACTATCAGCCAGGAAAGTCCTCCGTTCTGAACAATGAAAAGATGGTAATGTTTGATTTATCCTAGTTTGTGGCTTTATCCTGCAATTATGAAATATTCTCTAAATGCTTGTGTGGTTCTATTTGGATGGGATTCCTTATGCTTACATTGCAGTGGTCGTGTGATGTATTTTGAAAACTGTTCTGCATAACTCCCTAACATTTTTGTTCTCTCTAAAGCAAGATCCAGGGGGATTGAGAGGCTTCTTTCCTTTTGGACGTGTTGTTTTCCGTGTTAAGTATGGATCACTAACCCTAGTTTTTAATCCATGTTTGACAGTGTGACCTGTTCAGCAGCTGTTTTGCCAGCTGTACTTTTTCTAGGGCACAGCATTAGCTAATGCAGGAGGGTTGAAGGCATTATGCAAGAGAGAAGGCAGGTTCAGTTTCTGTGTTCCTCTGATGCTTTAAACACTGAACTAGTTTTTAGAGTGCCTTTAGTGTGCCTCAGAGGATGCCTCTGAGGTGCATTAGGATATGGCCATTTTCCCTGGGCTGCTTTCTTCCTCAGCTGGATCTCACCACTTGTGTGGCAGAGGTGGCGGGACTGAGTGTGAGCTCTCCAGCTATGGTGGAATGTAACCTGGAGTATTAAGTGAGCTGTTACCAATTTCAGTCTGAATTAATAAGCAGTGCTGTGAATTGGGACAGCTGGGGACATACAAAAGTTTCTTTCTGCAACCTTGGTTGAGAATATTTGACAAGGGATGGGGCAGAGGGTTGATTCTAATCTCATGAGCCAGTCCTGTGTAAATCACCACAAATCACTTGAAGTGTCCTTCCTTGGTGCAAGTGTGACACTGTAACTGCTAGAAAATACTGAACAATGTTAGAAGTGTATAAAGATAGTGCATAAAGATGTAATTGTTCTATAAAGGCATTAATTTGAAGGATTCAATTAGAAGTGCTAATTGCATGTGAGTTTCTAAATGTAAACTGGACTTTGTGCCTTAACAGCTCAGACATTGATCCATACATGGAGTAGATAAAGGAGTTTTTCAGCTCATGAAAAGCCTGCCAAGGATTTTACGCAAGAGTGAATAGCAATTTAAATCAATAGAAATGTAAGAATCAAGTCTGATGTGGGACCTGATGCTTCTCCTTAGTATTTTGGTGGGTTTTCTTTTTTCCTTCCAAGTGTAATCAAGGTCCATCACTTTTTGAAGATCCTGCAACCAACTTCTTTTCACACCCGTGTCCCTTCACTGACTTCAGCAAAGTTGCTCCTGATGGGAGCATGGTCCTAGTGCCTATTGCAATGGGCGGTGGATGACTCCCTCTTGATACTCCTGGGCATTGGCTCAGCCCATTAGAGAAGTGCCAGTGAGGAGTGGTTTGAACATGGTATGACACCTCCATTCCTGCAATCCATCCTGGAACCAGATTTCTGCTGACTTAAACATCAATTTTGTCTCACGGTAAACAGACAAGATTAAAACTTGTGGCAAAAGGCCGGCTTCATCTGTGTACTTAAGCATTTGCAAAAGGTCTGTCATCACCAGTGGCACTGTTTACATGTTCAGACTTCATCAGGTACTAAATTGAGCTGTGGAATCAGAGTCTAAAAGCCACAAGCAGAACTGTCATCAGCACAATTGAAAAAATTTGTGTGTACAGAGCTCATCAAAACCAAGATGAAAGTGATAGCTGTGTTACTTCCAATGTTATTTTATGAGCTTTAATTCAAAACCATAGACCAGAGAAGAAAGAAGGTCTTGAAACAGTAGATTCACAGTCTCCACCAGTCCTATTAAATGTAACAGTTATATAGTAGTTAATGACTACATCTTTCAGGGAGGTGCAGGAGATTTGTGAATATCTCCTGATAATCACACTCACAGAATCCCAACTCAAAACCATTTCAGAGCAATGAATAGTCTCCTGTTGACATCAGTGGGCTTTGTTTTTACGTAAACACAGTTACGTGAGTGTTTTTGGTTGGAGTGCAGTAAATAAAAAATAGAGGTTGATTCTTTTGAACCTTTAAGAAATAGCCAAATCATTCTCCAGGCCATCAGGCATTAAACATGATGTAACTATTTATCTTGCATTGCGTCTCATTCAGCATCAATCCTGAGCTCTTCTCCTAGAGCTCTTTTATTTGTGATGCTAATGGCTATGGCAGAGTCAGGGACATCCAAGTCCAGCACTGTGTCAACTGCCTCATTAACCCCTTCATAAAATGATTTCCATGAGGATACTGTGCATTTGTGTGGCTCCTGTGTTGTGATGGAGCACTTGGGATCACACTGGCACAGCAGACATAAGGTGTTTATATTTTTAATGCACTGGGATCCATTCTGTCTTAGACTAGGTATATTGAAATGCAAGAATTAGCTAGATATTTTTTGGGGCATGGTACCTCAGAAGCTTTAGCAATGGACTTTTATTCTCTTACCTCACCAGCAGTGTTTTCAAATAGGTACAGCTATTCCAATTCTTTTCTTTCATTGAAACAGATGGTATGAATGAAAGGGAATTTCCTTTTCAGCTGTACTGTTTTCTGTCCTGTCTGATTTTCCTTCATTGTAGTTTTGTCTGATACTCTAACATTTATTTGTGAAGAAACATGTAATATTGTCGCTCTATCCATCCTTTCAGATATCTTTCAGGATGCGCTCTCTCTGACATGTGTCTCATATGATTTAGAAAACCACCTTCCACTCTGTTTGCAGTGTATAGAACAGGGTTTCTCACATGTTCATGTGCTGTTAAAGATGCAGTATTTGATTCAGATCTTACTGAGTCTCTCTTTTTTCAACCAAATGAAGATTTTAAAAAATAAATTAAAGTACATGCAGCTATGGACTTGATGAAAGTAGGACTGAGGGACTGCTTCACTCCCAGCTCTTCCATTGAGTCTCCCTGTGGCTCTGGGCAAGCTGCATAATCTCTCTCTCTCAGTGTGGGTCTCCTGACCTGTAAAATGCAATTCATTCATATTCATGTTGGATGTTTGCAAAGCAGTTCATGGCCGTTATAAGAGACATGCTATAGAAATTCCAAATTATAAGGCTAAATATCTACATTTTAGAATGGAAGCCATGCGATCTGCATCTCTAACAGTCCCTTTCTGTGTATTCTTTGCATAATGTTATCCTTCTCTTTCTTCCATTCCCCTATCACCAACTCCTTTAGACTCGGGATATAAGCCCAGAAGAGATAGATTTAAAGAATGAACCTTGGTATAAATTCTTTTCGGAATTGGAGTTTGGGAAACCGGTAAGTTTGATAGTTGCAATGACCAATGAAGTCCACCTGCCTTTTTCTTTTTAATTTTTTTTTTTTTTTAATGATTGTCACATCTCTTTCCTAGGCCCTAAATCTGAAACAGCTGCCTTACTCATTTAAAGATGTGATTGTACATAATGTCATCCTGGTACTAACATAAAGCAGCTGTTCTGTGTCCACTTTTAGTGTTTTGTAGCCATTTACAAACATTCCCCACCTTCCAGCACTATGTATCAACAAGGTAATATTTTTTCACACACCATAGTTCAAACTGCATTTTTGTTGTCAATGTTAGAAATAATACCCTGTTCTCATTCTTAAAAGTCCTTGTTCAAGGCCCTTATTCTCTCTCTGCCTAACAAGATCTAGGATGGCTGATAGGTAGCTTTAAAGTCAAGGAGAATTATTTATTCCTGTCCCTGGCTTGTAAACTGTAGGTCAGTAATTTCCAGCTCTCCATAAACAGATCATGACCCTGTTTCCTGCTTATTTCCTTATGCATGTAGCTGCCCATTGCGTAAATTGGGGGGCATTAGTTGAATAGCCCTTGCCCTTCCCTGAAACCAAAGGAGTCTGAGAACAGTGTTCTTTCTTTTCAAATGGAGCTGTGTTGCTATGTGTGGAGAGGAGGAAAAAAAAAAAAAAAAAGCCTTGATTTTCCCTCTGGAAAAAGATGAACTAAAGCTTAATTATTCAGTAGGACAAAGAACATTTTGATGGAGGGAACACATCAGTGGTCATGGCTACTGGAAAAAAAATGTGACTTTAAAGCATTTTATGGCCTGGTTCTTGCTGATTAAACACTATTAACTTAGTTATTAAATACTGTTTAATAAGCTGCTCTTGCTGCACCAGAGGCTCAGTATCAACCTCTCACATGTACTCAAGCATAGTGATGGTTTGTCATTTCTGCTTTCCCCTTGAGGTCAGTAGTCAAATGCCCATGCACACCATTTTTGAGTGCTGCTGAGATTCCATTTGTGTACAACAAAACAGAAATATGTTTTAAGGTTCAGTACTGTCTTCAAAGGCAACTGCACATAGACACTAGAGAGCAGGCTTCCTTTAAATCTGGTCTTTGTTCTGACAGAAGTGGCAAAGTTCCTCTGCGCAGAATGTAGCTACCTGGAGTTGTGTGCTCAGTCTGATCACATCATACGAATAGTGTGATTTTTGCTGAAAAGCAAGCATGTACAGTGGCTGAATGGTCCAGTCTTTCATAGAAAACTATGTTTTATAGCTATAGACCTTCCATCCTAATCTAAAGAAGAAGTTTCAGCAGTGTTTGAGATGGGACCTCCTAATGTTTAGGCAGTAAAAGTCAGGTAAATCTCACCTCAATGAGGCTTTTAAGTGTTGTCAGTATAAGGATTTAACTCTTCACAACTTGTCGTGGTGTAAGATTTCCACAGTGAGAAGAAACCTGTTTGTTTATCTTTGCTGCCATATAATTAATAGCCATCTGCTTTTGCAATGGGTCAAGGTTTGTCATTTCTGTGGTCCTTTGAGTTACTGTGAGTTAATGGAAAATGTGTCAAAGAAAGGAGAGCATTTATGCCCTTGGCCCTTTCTATATGTCGGGGTATACCTGTTCTTTAGAAGTGTGGATTTGTGCTTTTAGTCACACGCAGCCTTGGCCTTATTCCAGAAGGGGGTATCTCAGGGCAATCTGTCTCGTGCTCAGCAGAGCATCTGTTCTGGTGACAAGTTCCCCACCTTGCTCTCGGCACTTTTGTTAAGCTGCTCTCTTATGGCTTGCCTTGAACTTGCTTCAGTTCCAAAGCCACACAGCCATGCTCCCCAAGAACTATGCCAGTTCCTGAATGTGGAACTCCATAAAGAGTGCTTCAGTGTCAGGCACTTGAATTCAGGATGCCGTCTCAGACAGCTGGCAACGCCTTCCCTGAGCTTCATTGCCACAGCCCAAAGGACATGCTTTTTGTAGCTTTGCTCACTCCAGTCATGGCAGTTGGGTCCGGTCTTTCACTCTGAATAACCCTGCCTGATATTTACATGTGCATCCAAATGGAAAAATCCATTTTGAAATTGGCACTTTCAGCTGTAGGATGAATTTTAAATAACTAGTTCCCAAACTGTCTTGTGTCCCATTCCGTCCACCAAAAATCCCCACAAACAAACCCCGAAACCAGTGAAATAAAAAATAACAACTCTCCATTCTCATTGCCCCACAATGCCACCACTGGAAAATCAGCCATTTGTTCACATGGTATGTATTCATACTCTGACGGGAGTGAGAAAGATTTTCCCTTTTCTTTATCAAAGGCCCTTGTTTTACCCTTTCCTTTTGAAAAGAAGAATGAGCAAAACAAATGCTTTTTATGACTGTGTGTTTTTTCCCCCCATTTTGTTTTGGTTTTTGTTAAGAATGCTTTAACCAACAGCTGTGGGCTCCCTCTAAGAGTCCAAAATCCCTTCGAGCATCTTGCAAAAAAAAATTTCCAAAAACCTTGCTGAAAACAGCCCCTTCCACACTGCATGTATGTTCCCTTTGGCCCCCCATGATTTCTTGATATTTATAGCAGATTTATCCCTCTTTCTCTCTCTCTTTCTCTGTTGTGGTTTGTTGTTATTTTATAATTTCTTTTCAGTGTTGATGCAAATTCCCTGTTGTATTTCCCCTCTGTTCTAATCCAATTTCCATATTCTCTGTGATGTCTTTCCTTATCTTCATTTCCTCATTTCCTTCCTCTGCTTTCCATCAGCCTCCAAAAAAGATTTGGGATTATACTCCTGGAGATTGCTCTATCCTTACTAGAGAGGATAGAAAGGTAATTGTGTCTCACGTACGTTGCACTACAGCATCTAGCGCGTATATATATGTCTGTATGTGGTTTTCTTTTTTTTTTTTTCTTGTAGCATTGCTTGGGTTTTGTGTGCTTGTGAGTGATTTTTTTTTAATTGGGCTTGAGCTCATTAGCCTAACAATTAAGTAGCTAGTAAATTGATTTAATAAACAATTCTTAAATCATAATCAGCCATAATTTAGAGTGGTTGTTTTGCTATCTTGACTTGCAATGATAATTATACTAACAGCATATTGCATATTGTTACAGTATCTTTTTTTTTTCTTTACAGGTGGGTTTTATAACTTTATGGTTTGTAGAAATAGATTCTAGCAGGCCTGTGCATCTCTTGATTTGAATGTTAATTGCCTAAAACTATTTCCTCTATAATGATTGAAACATGATTAATTGCTAGTGATTTTCTGTGTATTGTCCATACCACCTCCCTCTTTTTTCAATTAAAAAGGCTCTCTTTTTTTTTTCAAAATTAACATTCCTTTGGTTTCCCCTAACCCTAAGCATTGTTTTCCCATTCTTCTTCTCCTTCTTTAACCAGAGTGATCTAGAAAAAGACCTCTACCTCTACCAGACTGAGTTAGAGGCAGATTTAGAAAAAATGGAGAAGCTTTATAAAGCGCCACATAAAAAGCCACAGAAGGTATTTCCTATTCTTTGCACGCTGCCAATCCCTGTTTCCAAACTCTCTGCTCTAATCTATTCACTGCTGGATGATTATTAAATGAGGTTGGGATAAATAATGGTTCTGAGCGTTCTGACTGCATGGCTTGCTGTGTTGCTGTCAGAAATAATAGAATGTGATGCTGAGAATCCAGCTTGAAATCCATTTCAGATACAGTGATTTCCTCTCTCACCCCACCACCACGTTTGCTTTCAGCTGCCCCCACCCCCATCACAGTCCCCATTTCAGGAGAGTTCAGTGTCTGCAAAAAAAACCCTCTCTATTTTTCACATGAATAGGCAGCAGCAGCAATCAGCTTAAAATTCTTGGTTGGCGTGTCACGTCATCATCTCGTGCCTTTCAAGCGTGTTGCCATCTACTCTCCCTTCATACAAGCCCTGCTTTCTGTTTAGAGCTCACACCTACCCAAGATTTTGGATATTCCTCAGAGATTTTACACAATTTTCCTTATGCTACATCTTGCCATGGCCTTCTAGGGCAGGTCAGCTGCTGCTGCTGCTGCTGCTTCGAGGGTCTGCAGGACTCGAACCATGAAATGATAGATTAATTGGTAACACGCCATTTTTTCTTTTTTTTTTTTTTTTTTTTTTGCTGATTTTTTTTGAAGCTGCGGCATTTCACCAGGACTTGGAAAAGCTGCTTTTTCAAACCCAAGATTTGCTTTTTCTTCCTAGATAGAAATCCTCACATAGATGAGGGGACACCAAACAGAGATTTTCTTCTAAAATTGCCTTGAATTTTTAGATAACATGTCTAAGAAGCATTAGATGGATTTAAAGCAAGTGGCTAAGAACTGGCTTTTGCTATTGAACCTCTGCAGCTGGCATTGCTTCTCTTAAGTAAGGAAACTGAACTGAAACGTCGCTTTTCTTTTTAAAGCTTTGATATTTTTTGAACGCTGAGGGGTGTATTGTGCTGCAGAAATGTAATACACCTTTAAAGCAAAGGCGGGCAGTGACCGGTTGGGGAAAAGCTTGGGGAAATAATTATGAGCATGTGTCTCCTGGTCATGGCCCAGCTGGTTATCTCTTCTTGCTCTTGGCTTTATTCACAATGACTCATTTGCAGACAAAAGAATAGGCACTGCGAAAAGGCATCGGCTGTGCTAAAAACCTGTCACTGCCCTGAAGGAACTCACGAAAATTGTTGCTTTTCTGCAAAGACATTGATAGCTTAAATTGCATTTAGATTTAAACCTCAATGTCTCCTATAGGCTAATATTCAAGCAATAGATGGAAAATTACTTAAGCAAGCCTTTTTATTTCTCCTCACATGTAAGTACATATCAATGACTCCTTTGTTTGGACTTTTGCAGAATACAGCAGGTGTTACTCCTCTGGAAACTTCCGCAGATCATTCTTCCTAGTAAGTTTTTCAATTGCTTGTTGATGTCTCTTTTACAATCTGAGGTCATGTAGAACAGGGTTTTGGGCTTTGGAAAAGGGTTAGCTTTTTGGGGGATGGATATGGACAAATGCATGTACCATAAGACTTGTATGTGTGCTTTAGGTGAGTCCTGGTACAATGTCTGCTTTTTGATCCAGAATGAATGTTGAAGTGATTACATTAGTGATTGCATTGTCTAAATAAGATTTGCTGATTGTGCTAGGCAGTGGCTTTAAAAAAAAAACCAAAATTTTAACTTAATGAACTGACGAACAATAACTGATGAATTTTGCAAATTGACTGTATCTTCATGCAAGTAACATTATTGTGTGGATTAAACAAAAATTGTTTGTTACACATGTGTGATAGATTGGCTGCTGCTAGATATTCTGTGTTACGTGCACCAGATCAGATGCATGCAGTTGATGAAAGGCAGTAATTTTCCAGCCTACAGGAAGGAACAGTAGTAGGAGTAACAACATTTCTCAAAGATCTGTTGGGCACTGCTTTTTCAGCAGAATATATAATGAACGGTATATTCTGTGCAAATGGGTTGTACCTGGAGTTGGTTTGTTTTAAAAGAGAAACACACACACACACACAAAAAATTCCAGAGCAAGATACTGAGCTGTGCTGAGTTACTTGAGTCACCCTGAGTTATTTGAGCCCCAGAGCCAGCCCCTACTGTGAGCCTGCTGCTCCTTGTAATTGTACTGAATACTCAATGTTGGCCATAGGCACAGTGGTCCCTTCTACAAGGATGGTTTGTTATAAAAGTCAGGTTCTCCTCCAGATGCCCATTAATACCATGTGTGTTCACTGTCCCTCTGGGGGCCTTAGAGGGCTCCTGTACTTCTTTCAACTCAGTTCCCTTCTGTCCGTGTTCATTCTGCTGGGAAACCCACACAACCGCTGCAGATGTTTTGTTTTGGTAGAAAGAGAGCAATAAAGTAAATTAAAATCTCAGAGATTAACATAAATATCTTATGTTTGCAAGTGACTGGTAAGGCTTCTGCTCATGGCAGCACTGTTTGCGCCACACAAAGCATTCAGGAATGCCAGTGTCTGATCCAGTGGAGAGGAAGCAAGCTGGGTATGCTGGGAATGGGACACAAGAGTGAGGGCCGCTGGAGCTGCACATTCTTCCCTGCCCCGCCGTTAGAGAGCAGAAAGAAAAGATAGCTGGAGTTTATTGTTTGGGATTTTTTTGCAGTGTTGCTCTCCATTCACCTGATCTTGCAGACTGCTTTGGCCCTAATACAGTACTGCTTGCTGGCCTGAATAAGGGAGCAGCTAGTAAAGGGATTCTGCTAAATGCCTCCTCTATCTCCCCCAGGTTATTCCCAAAGGAGGATTGTTTTAACCCTTTGTTTTTTAACAAGCAGGCTAACAACTAACCTCAGGGAAGTCATTATTCCCTGCAGCAGCTGGCTGGGTTTCCTCAGGTACCTGACAGAGAGATGCACACTTTATCAAAGAGATAACCCTGATAAACAATAGCTTTGTAGCTATGAGTCTGTTTGGTCATTGTCTAGGTTGAAAAAGTGACAATATTCCTTTTCTCTTTCGTGGTGCTTTTCATGAGCTTTCCCTCCAGAAAGTAATTTGTGGGACTGCCTATGACCTGGTTTTCCTTGTCCGGAAACTAAAGTCATCTTTCTGATCCAGACATTGTGTAATTCCACCTCCATAGCCAGTCCTCTGATGTGTTTAAAGCTTTCTCTTTACCCCAGAAGTACAGCATCTATCCAAAATAAACAGATACATGTGCAAATTTATCCACAATGAACAGATATAACCACAAACATTTCCAAATTCTCATAAATTTGAATCACTCTTGGACATCAGGATGTCAAATATTTCTATTAATTGGAAAATCTTTATATGTTTATTTTTTCAAAATTTCCAGCAGTCATGCTTTGGTCCCAGAATAACTTTGTTTGAGACTCCATCTTTTTCTGAAGAGCCTGGTTGAGCACAAGAACTGGTATCAGATGAGCTTAGCTTTTAGGAAAATAATCTGCCTGAATGCTTAGTAAGCTTTTTGCACCTGGAAAGGCCATTTATACCATGGCATTGTCAGTTATTCTTTTATAGAGAAAACAGTGAAATCTAGAAATCAGATGTGTGAGCAGACTTGTGCTTAGGTTCATGACTAGAAAAGGGATTTGCAATAAATTTCCAGTTTTTAAAAGCCTAAGAAATTAAAATGGTACTAATTTTAAATGCATTCTGTTTATATATATGCATGGTAGACTTAGAGTCCAGGATTTTTTATTCCCTGTAGTAGAAGCCTCAGGCAAAGCTGAACAGAACTGTGTGCATCTGGGAATTTCTTTGGCAATTAAGACAGTATAGAATCTATAGCCCTATACTATTGCTTCTCTGCATGGTCCCTCACTGATGGGCTTCAGAAACTGCTCAGGGAATCTGCAGCTATAGTGTTGACTGAGAGGCTGAACTGGATGAGATGACCTCCTGAGCTTTGTAAGTGTGGGACAGGCATGGCTAGTGTTTAAGAAGAGAGAACTGGAAGCTGGAAGGTTTTGTGTACTTCCAGCTAGCCAATGAATTTCATTGTGTCTGCAAGGAAATCATGCATCAGCTCTTGTTGTCTCATCTGTAGAATAGAGTAGTGCTTTCCTGCTGCCTGTTTCCTGGGGGACTAAGCCTGGAGAGTTCCCTCAAGTAAGGAGGATGCTTTGGTACTACCAAACCCAGACCATTTTTGCAATGTATTCATAACCTCTTCATTCAGCACCAGTTCTTCATACATGGTTTATTCTGGGTTCACAGTTATGGTTTTCTCTTACTTTGCATGAAGCTCTCAGCAAACAGGAGTCACCTCCTGGTGTCCCTCTCCTTTTTTTTTTTTTGTGTATTCCAGCTCCACCTATTCACCCAACTACCATGCAGTGAAGAGGGAGTCAGAGCTAGCTCTGGGGGACCCTGCTGCCTTGGAGAATGAAAGGCAGATTTACAAGAGTGTGCTGGAAGGTGGAGATATCCCATTCCAGGGGCTGAGTGGTCTCAAGCGACCTTCGAGCTCTGCTTCCACAAAAGGTAGGTAGTTAGAGCACTAACCTCTTCTCCATTCTGCACAGTGTCAAAAGCCAGGTGATGTGGGGCAAACTGTTGCAAGGTTTAGAGTCCTATTCAAGCCAGTTGAGATTTATGCTGTCCTTCCTCTGTGCCATCCCCGGTGTTCCCTCCTTTTTTCTCTCAGACCACACTGGGCAATATTTTTCACGATGCCTTTAACTGATCCAGATTCCTCTTCTCAAGAGAGACCAGCTCCCTCCATCCAGCGCCTCAGCCACACCCCACACCCTCATGTTCTGCCTCAAGGCTGCCTAGGTTGGCCTTGCTATCCATCTGCTCCCACTGCCTTGCCATTATAGAGCCCTTCCCTGCCTTTTCCATTCTTCCCGCAGCAGTATCTCAGCAGGCCACACCAGTCTGCTGGCCTGGCTGCCCTGGTGTAGCCGGTGCCATGTGCCTCACAGCCTCCTGCCTGCCAGGGCTGTGCAGAGAATGCACTGACACTGAACCCGCTGACACTGAACCAGTAGTTGCTGGCTGAACCAGCCCTGCGGGCTCCAGGAATGTGAGCCAGAAGAGACCGATCTCCTCCTCTTCCCTCCCCCTGTTGCAGACTCTCTAAAAGAGACAAGGAAGAGCATGACTCCCATCAGGGAATTGTGCTGGGGAATGTATCTCTGAGCCAACTTCAGCCTAAAAATGGCTTGAGATGGGGAGAGGACTGGAGAAGGAATGTGCTGGGTTTCTGAACTGCTCTCCCTAAAAATAGTACATCACACCAAAAAGGTCTCTCTGTCTCCATCTTCCAGCTGTTTTTCAGCATTTTGTCAGACCTGTAGGGCAGGGAGTCAAACTGGATCTGAACAAAAAAATCTGTTCAAACAGTTATTGTTCCCCAAACTACAATTGAACCTGAATGGTTATTTTGACATTTGAATTTGAACTCAAATCGGAAACAGACCTAAAAACTGCAGTCTAAGCTGAAACCAGACTGAGTCCTATTTAAAAAAATTAATGTCCTGATCTGACTCCTTGAATTTTAAAGCAACTATGGCCAACCACATTGTCTGAAAGACACTCAGCTTATTCCTAGTATGGGGAATGTCTAAGCAGGCATCTCTTGGGCAAGGTCAGCTGATGTGGTATGTTTGTGCTAGCACAGTCAGCCTCTCATTGTTTTCTCCCTCCCAGGAATAAACTGTTTGGCAAGCACTGTGGTGAGACCATAGTAGGTGTGATTACAGGCTTGGTATTAAGTCATTTTTGCAATGTTAGTGCCTCTGCATTCTTGCTGACACCCTGATCCTGCCCAGAGTTCAGCTGCCCTTTTCCATGGTGCCACAGCTCCCCTGGAAGCTCATGATGCTTAGCACTTTTTAGGAGGGTACCTTAAAAGTGCTCCAGGTTTGCTTCTGGCCAAGCCTCCCATTTTAGAAACGTTAGCAGCACTTCACCTTCTCCTGTAAGCGCGGCTTGTTTTGCAGTTTCTTCCTGCTTTCCCTTATGTTTTGTAATTTTGTTTCTTTAAGGTGCATTTTATGAAATCCAAGCATGTTCTTTCTCCTTTCTCAATAGCTTTCTAGCACTTAAGCTAACAGGTTGTATTTATTTTATTCTGCATGCTTACCAGTGGATCGTAAAGGTGGGAATGCTCATATGACTGCACCCTCTTCAGTTAATAGCCGAACCTTTAGCACTAGTCATACCAGTATGTTAGGTCACGCATGTAAACATAAGAAGCCCTTATCAGCTGCCAAAGCCTGCATTACTGAAATCCTCCCTTCTAAATTCAAACCCAAACTAGCAGCTCCAGCTGTTCTTGTGCAGGACAAGACGGGTATCTTGCTGTCTCACGAGAAAGCTCAAAGCTGCGAAAACCTTCGTAGCTCCACTGCCTTGTTTGATAATAAAAAAGCTTTTATGGTAGACATAGGGGAAAGCATAGAAAACATCTTGATGAAGACGAAGCAAGAGTATGCCATCAAATCCGGCAGTACCATGAGCCTGCAGGAGTATAGCACCAGCTCTAGGAAAGGCTACGTGTTTCCTGCCTCCAGAAAGAGTGGGATGGAGTTTACAACGCTCTATAAAGACATGCACCAGATCAACCGGTCCAGGATCCATTTGGACACAGTCTCCTCCTGCAGCGTGAAGGATATTGCATCTCAGTTTGAGAATGAAGCAAAGGACAGGATGGAGCACAGCTTTAGTCGAGAGGATTCAGAGCAGATCCCCAAAGACACTGTTTCCTCCCGTATCAGTGCCTTTGAGCAGCTGATCCAGAGGTCCCGATCAATGCCCTCACTTGACTTTTCCCTTGCACAGAACAAACCCACCACTTCTCTTCAGTCTAAAACTTGCCTGAGTGCTGCATACTCTGCAGAGATTCTTCTGGATTTGTCAAAAGCACACCAAGAAGAGAAGGATGTTGCCAGCTTTGCAGATAAATCCTCCCGCTCCTGCAGCAATGTGGAGGACACGGCTTCAGATGTCAGTGATGTCATCCCTATGGACACACTTTCAGCTTGCACTGATGAGATAGATCTTCTCTCAAATGCCTCCAATGACAGTGGCAGCAGCAGCAGCAACCTGAATGGGCCTCAGAAGCATAAAACCAACAGATGCAAAGGCACATGCCCAGCTTCCTACACCAGGTTCACTACCATCCGGAGGCATGAACAGCAGCAGGCCTCCAGGAACCCTGATTCCAAAGGGGATGTCTATGGGGACAGGCACATGCTCCCCAGAAATGTCTACCTAATGAGCCCACTCCCATTCCGATTGAAAAAGCCCTTCCAACACAAATCCTGCAGAACTCCACCCCCTGAGTGCCTGGAAAGCCTGGCAGTGCCCAGCCCTGAGAACCCAGATGACCCCATACAGCTGCAGGGGAGTGTAGGAATCAAGAGTCACCACTCCCAGCACCAACCTTGCTCCAGAAGCGGGCCTCTTGCTCCCAGGCGCCTGTCTTCCTTTGACATTGTGGAGAGGCTTAGCTACTTCCCCACCGTGGGATCTAGCCGGGATAGCTTCGTGGGCCGGGCTGACACTCCTGACTCCTTAAACAATGGGAACCCTGTTTCATATGCCCTCTTTCACAGCCTGGACACAAACAACAACCCGCAAAGTGAACTTGGGACGTACCTAGGAGGTGGTTTTTGTGTTCTTTACCGGTGTCCCTTTATCTGTCTTCTTTCTTCCATTCTCCTCCTCTTTTCTTCCACAACCCTTGCATTTTTACGTCCCACCTTTACATCCCCTGACTCTCTGGTTTTTTTCCCCTAGTGTGTCTAATGTCCTTTGCGTGTCTTGCTGAGCAGTTTTGTTCAGGGCTTGTTAACAGCTGCACTTCTGAGAAACAATTTCGCTGCCTTTCCAACCACATCAGGTTCAGTTTATCTCTCAAGCAGCTCTGGGGATGCAAGAATCTCAACATGAGATATTTCTAGTCTTGTATCATTTACATACATGGGAATTATAAACCAAACCCAGATGATTTGCTTAAGGAGTAGGTCTAGTTGTGTGTGTGTGAGTGCGTGTGTATTAAACTTTTCTCAACAGTAAAATGCCAAATCATACTTTGATGGCAGTGAACCTTTTCTTCACAAAGTCCTTTTATGTCTTTATGCTTTCCTGTATCATTATTTTCTCCCTGTTCTTGGATCTTTGTTCACATGTACAGCCCAAAAGGGAAAAAAATGAAAATGGATAAATTATCAACATCTGATTGGCAATTTGGTCAATGGCAATTGAGAATCCTTACTGTCATAACGGAAACAAATTGTTTAGAAATATCTATTTTTTTCCTTTCTGGTTATGCTAGATAAATCCATGTGTATTTTAACTTCCTTATGTTGTTTTGAAGTAGATTCAGAATCACCAAGGCATTTTGCACCAGTTGATTACATGGAAACTCCAGAAGAAATTATCCGCAGGCGGCATGATGATAAAGAGGTAACACCCTCCTTTTTAGGCTAATAGCAGTAGTAGCAGCTCCACATACAAGAAATACAGCACTCAGCCTCATGTAAGGGCAGCTTGTATGTCCATGGCTATGTGTCCTGGAAGAGTAACAATCAGTAACCAGGATGTTTTGCTTTCAACACTTTCTGCCACTGATTTGCTGTATAATGTGTGTAGTTCAGTTCAGCTTGTTTCAAATAAACCTGATAGTTCTTATCAATTGCACAAAATTACATGTAAGGGCTTTAAATAGTGTGAAAAGGTTGGAAATGTATGTGAGATGTGGTATAACACCCCAGTACTTCCAGAAAAAGATTGGTAATCTGTAAATGTTCTTCATGCAAGCCATTTGAGTCAGTATTAATCAAACTGGTGAAAACAGTATTTTTCCTGTGGGGGTCCTCAAGTTTTGAACAGCAAGTGTAAGATGTTTTAAGCTACCAGAAAGTAAGAAGATTTCCCCCAATGGAAACTAGAATTCTTTATGGTGTCTGAAGCTGTTGTCGACAGAATGTAGCAGTCCTTTTTGAAATGGCTGGGTAACACTGGGACAAGCTGAAATAATAGGAAAGCCACATAGACTTTTCAGCACATAGTGTATTCAAGCTGAGTTAAACAAGTTATAAAGTGATGCGTTCCTGGAAGATGGAATTAATTTCCCGTGCCTGGGGGGAAAAAAGTTTTACTTTTAGTGCTAACTTCCCGAGTTCAGATAATGTTTATGTGTGCTTTGAAATATGGTAAAACCTGCTCTTAATTACTATGTGAAAATTGGGTTTTTTTCTGTCTTCTACTGTGAAAGTTAGTAATCCCCTCACTTCCAAAATCCAGCATGAAAACTCGTGTAAGATCAAAAACCTGAATTCAGCAAGACCTTCTGGTTTCAAATGAGTTAGCACACAGCTGAACTCTTCACCTTACAGTCAGCCCCAGAAGGTGGAAAAATCCTTCTGCCCAGTTACACAAGAATGCATGCTTCCATTAATGTGCCAGAGACTTCAGAAATCCAAAGTAATTCTTAAGTGTTTATTTACTTTATTTTAGAAAGCATGTTACATGAGCCCAAAAGAAATATGGGAGAACCTGAATGTGGTTAGGCACTCTCCCAAGCTCCTTGCAAGGCTTAGGAGAATTTGGTGCCTCGGAACTTACCCATGGGGCTGATTCGGGTCTCTTGGAAGTCAATGGGAGATACTCCTTTTTGGTTGGAGAGGGTTTGGATTGGCTCTCTGCATTATCAGAAATCTTCTTAGAAGCTCCTAGGACCTGCCCAAAACTTAGAAAAACTCCTCATTGACTTCCATCAGCTTTGGATCAGATCCTCTGTATGAGCTGGATTTCAGTTATGCCATAATGCTGATGTACCTTCTGTGTGTGTAAAATGAAAGGGTATTGTGTGGTTAGTAGGAACAATATTTGATACTGAACTGTAAAGCCCCAGCTATTTGCAGGGACCTCAGGAATTCTCAGTCACAATTATGGCAGCTTTTGAATGCCTTTAACTAGATGATTTACTGCCCATTTTATGCAATTTTATGGCAGAAACTTTTAGAGGACCAGAGACGGCTTAAACGTGAGCAAGAAGAAGCTGATATTGCCGCTAGAAGGCACACAGGGGTTATTCCAACGCACCATCAGTTTATCACTAATGAGCGATTTGGGGACCTCCTAAATGTAGACGATACAGCAAAGAGGAAATCTGGGTCAGAGGTCTGTTTTAGTTACCTCAGTCTGCTGCTTGACCCAAAGCAATAATTGCCTTTCACAATGTTGTGCTTTAGGCCGACATTAGCTCTTCAGAGAATGTCGTTTGTTGTTTTTTTCCCACCTTCCCCTTTCCCATTCTGGCTTCATTTAGATCTGCTTTGACTCTTATGCCTGGTAAATTAATTGATATCTCTATACCAAGCTGCATATATTAAAGCATGCCTGCTGAGAATTGCTGGTGCACACCTGTGATGCATGCCTTTAAATATCAGCTACTTAGTCAATCAAAGACCTTTTACATCTTTTGCATCATATTGCTACATTGTCTTGTCTGTGCCTTATGCTTAGAAACTTCATGTCTTGTTGATCCTGGCCATGCAGCTGTCACATAGATTTTTTTAGAAATACATTGTTTCTTCTCTTGAAATACGCTTAATGTCCCCTAGAAACAATCAGAAAAAAGTCTCAGCATGTTTCACTGCGTACAACCTGGTTGGACCTTCTGAAAGAGACAAAGGAGGAGGTACATATTTTTTCCATGAGCCCAAGCCACTTTTCCAGAGGGCTGGATGCTAGTCCAGGTGTTGTGGCCAAATGCCTTTCCTGCCTCACATGGATTGCTGCTGGGCTCTTGACAGCAGCCCTGTTTCCCCAGAGGTGCTGCACTGTGGTGGTGGGTGAGGTGCTCACCATGTGGATGGAGTACACCTGTCTGCTCTTTAGTTTCAAATGCTCTGGATCCTCATGAATGTGACTGCTTCTTATTTTATGCTCTGTTAACAAAATTACTTTAAAATTGTCTGGATAATTTGTGGCCATTAGAAAATCAGCCAAGTAAACCTTTAGAGCCTAGGCCTGCTGTCAACATCGATTTTGGCTCTTTAGCCATTGAAGACTTTTTTTAGACATTTGCTTAATTTATTTGTATTTCCTCTTCAGCTTTGTCTCTTTCCTACCAATTGATACAGAGTATGTGGGTCACATTGCAGTATTCAGTGGGCCAAGGTAATAATCAATAAGAGCCATATCAACTGATATCCTACTGTTTTTCCCAGCTAGTAAATTTTGCTTTTCCATTCAAATGTCAACAGAAATTTGGTCCTGGAGCCCCAGTAACTGTAGTTACTGGAGCAGCTTTCATTGATCAGGGTTAGTCACATTTAAAAGTTGACTGCTGCTAAATCCATTTCCTGTAGAGCTCCTAATTACTGCTATACCAGAAGCTGGCATTTTGTGTCCTGGTGGGAGATGCCCATCCAGCATATTTGGACTGTAATACCAGTTGCACGCAAGCTTGTAGCAGAATTCCTGCATTCAATTTCCTCCCCATGCTAATGTTAGCTATAGAAGAGTTTGGATGATTTTCCTCAGAAGAGGGTTGGAAGCCTAATTATTGTTTTAATATATTGATTTCCTTTTTTTTTTTCAATCTCCAGATGAGACCTGCTAGAGCCAAGTTTGACTTTAAAGCACAGACACTAAAGTGAGTACAGCTTGTTACTCCTACCTGGAGTGTTCTTCCTCTGCTTTTTCCCCTAGGATGCAGCATTTTTGAAGTGTCATGTAATTGGATTCATGTTTTGGGGTGTTTTTCCAGCAACTCAAAGCAAAGTTGTCCATAGTAAGTCAGGGAAAAGTAATATGAACCTTGCAGGTCATAGCATCTAAAGGACCTTTAGGAAAATGTCTTCTTTCTCAATGCATCTCTATCCCACATGATTTTTAGGATAAACCTGCACTCTTTACTGCAGCAAATGAGTGCTCTGCTCTGCAGGTGTGGGGAGCCACAGCAGAGGAACATCCTTTTCACTGTGCAAAGCATAGCCCAAGGGCAGAAGGGACTTAAACAGATGCCTCACTTTAAGCGTGTGGGCCCCTGACTCAGGATTTTCCTGTTTCAGGACATAGAAGTGTGCAGAGTGGTCACTGCTCTCCTGGCATCTATGGATACATCAGCAGATGTTTCAGATGTCATTTTGTACCTCCAAGCCCTATTCTGGTCTTTTGGGTGAATCCCATGGCACTACTTGTTCTTTTTGTGAAAGATTGCTGTGGAGAGAAGGCCTGGAAAGCCTCTCTGTCTGCATGAGCCTGGAGAAACTCTCATTTTAACATTGCTAGGGAGGGAAGAAAGAACAGAATTCAGTGAAGGACCTGCTGGTTTTTGTCTCAAGTGCTAATGTCCTGAGAATATTTTTATATGTTCTATAGGTGATGATTTGTAATAATTTAAATAGCATCTCTCCAACACCTGTAATAAAACTGAGGCAGATTAGGTGTAACTCCTGTGTCCCTTGAGTACAACATACCAGGGTTCCAGACAAAAGTAAAGCAGAGCTTGTAAACATTGTCTTAGAAAAGGCTGTGTTGTTTATTTCCCTCTGGGGACCCAAGTAGTAAGTTTATGGGCCTAGTACAAGCTGGCCATAGTTCTTCAAGCTGCAGACATTCATAATTTTAGCACTGAAGCCTGTTGACTGAAATTCCAATTTTTAGCCCAGTTGAGGTCAGTGATTGCACAACCATAGGCTGACCATCAGTGTAATCATTGCAGGATTAACATCACCATGTGAGAACCTTATTCTAATCAGCAAACTAGCTCAGATTAAAATCATGTGTCTCTTTGGAAGGCACTTGTGACATGACTGTTTCAAAACTGGAATTGAGGGTTGCTCATCATATCCAACATGGAAAGCAGCCAGTGTCATATTTGGCTTGAGCTTGACCCCATTGCTTCTGAAGGGTATGTGGTTATTAGGGCCCTCAGAAGCCAACATTTTTGACAGGATGCCTGAAGAGCAAGAGAGGTCTTGCACATCGCAGTATGAACAGAGCAATCCTCAACATTTAGCTTGCACTTTGGGTGGAGCATGATGTGTATCAATGTGCTGATGCAGACCTTGGTACCTAGTGATTGCTGGACAGAAAACGAACACATCTGTTCTCCAGTGAAGTTCTGATGGAGTGCTTGTGTTGTTAACAGGGAACTTCCTCTGCAAAAAGGAGATATTGTTTACATTTACAAGCAGATTGACCAGAACTGGTTCGAAGGTGAACACCATGGCAGAGTTGGCATCTTCCCACGATCATACATAGAGGTAGCTACTTTCCTTGCAGGTGTTCTCTTTGTCCACTCCCTTTCTGCCAGAGACCAGTTTATGGGCTCCATGTATGCGACTTAGCTGATTCTGCTTGTTCATTCTAGCTCCTTCCACCAGCTGAGAAGGCTCAACCTAAAAAGCCATTACCATTGCAAGTATTGGAATACGGAGATGCTATTGCTAAGTTCAACTTCAATGGGGATACCCAAGTGGAAATGTCCTTCAGAAAGGTAGGACTTCCATTGTGCTGATGAATTTAATCCAGACATTATGATGTTTTTTAGCATTTGTAACCTGCAATTTCTAAATGAAAGCTCCACTAAGATGAACTCTGTATTCAGGAAGGATTCCTCCTCATCACCCATGTTTTTAATCCACAGTCATTATGTAGTGCATTGCAGTTATTGTTACAGGTAGGCTAAATCAAGAAGTGCCAATTGCTTCCTTAAGTCTAACAGAAAAGGTACTTTGAGCACAAGTGCTAGAAACCTGGCTCTGCAAGGCAAATTAGATACTTGGTGACAGGTCTCTCCAGGTTGATTAGATTCAGTGGAGGCACACGCAGTTACGTGATAATGGTGTTTTAGAAAGGAAGGAAACTGGATTCACCTTCCCCACACTACAAGCCAAATCACTGAGCAAGCCTGTTTCTGTGGTATTGAGGTGACTGGCTAGACCAGCCTGCAGAGTGGAGGTATGGGAACGGGTTGTGTAATGGCTGTTCAGAGCAAAATCAGACATATTTAGATTAAGTAGCAGAATTTCTCCATCTCGACCAGCTTTGTGTTTTGATGCCCAGATTAGATCTTCTCTGTCTCCTCTTTTAATTATATATGAAGGTGAGGCTTGCAGTGTATATTAAGGAACTGAAAGTCACTTTCTTTGTCAGCAAAACAGGAGAGACCATAGAGAGACCTATGTTAAACTGCAGACCTGTGCATACTTTCTGTATATGTTATACCCCTGAGAGTCTCGTGGTCAGCCTGAAACTGCTGGTTTCCATTTTTGACTGGCTTTAATAAGTACAGTCTTGAAAATGTGAGCATGAATGAGTCTGCAGACAGACCGTCAGCACCAGAGGATCTCCAATTTTTTCCTTCTCTGACCTGAAAAATATAATTCCCACCCAGAGTTTAGGGTTAGGATAATTGGAAATAGGCTGAGAACCACCAATTATTTTAGGTCAGCTGCAGCAAGATTAAAAATGTAATCTGCTTTGGAATGATAAAGCAGGTTCAAATCATAACTACATTGCTATTCCTTCCCACAGGGTGAAAGGATCACGCTGATTCGACGAGTGGATGAGAACTGGTATGAAGGAAGAATCTCTGGCACCAGTCGCCAAGGCATCTTCCCAGTCACTTACGTGGAGGTGCTCAAACGGCCGGTGGTCAAGAACGCCATCGACTATCCTGACCCACCAGTGTCCCTCTCCCCCAGCCGCAGCGTGACAGCTTCACCGCAGGTATTGGGACTAGAGGCTGCCAGGTTCAGCACCTTGCAAAACAGAGGGATATTGCTATTTTTCTGCAAGAAGCAATAGCTGAAAAAAGCTGTATTTAAGACTAGAAATGTGCTCCCTGCAGGAAATAGTGATGTTTCATTTACCAGAAAGGTTAATGAACAGATCATTTGGGGATTTGGAGACTCAGCTTTTTATCTCTGATGTGTAGCTTGAATCCAGGCCAGGTTGAAAGGGCTGCAGTTCACAGCCATGTGATTAAATTTCACTGCCAGAGATGGAATGAATTGGTGATGCAGCTTCTCCTGAGTACGTGTTTACACTTTATACACCTTTACTGTGACAAGGGGAATTTTATAATATGACTATTAGAAGCATGTCATAGACTGCTTTAGTCTGTAAGAGTCATTATGTTGATCCCAGTCAGCTTGAATTAAGCTGTATACCTGCCCCTGTATGATCTAACTCATGACCAAGGTTTTTAGAGACAGGGTCAAGAGAACAGCCCATATTATTTGAAACTGGTGCTAAAAGAACTCGGGTTTTGAGAGCAGGTCAGTCTGGGATCTTTCATGAATGTTAAATTCAGTATAAACCATACTGCACTTCAAAGCAGAAATCAAGATGGCACCAGGTAATTGTATAGGGATCCCAGAATGTTTGCCATGGCAAACTTATCAGGGAGATAGTGAGTCTCTAAATCCCTTTGTTTTGCTCCCATCCTGCAAATACTTATGCCAGAAGAAGGTCAGCATACATGTCTGGGTCATGGCCATGAGGTTCTGGTGCACCTCCCTCTCAACCACGGGACCAAAGCAAGGTCAAGACTGCAAGAAACATAAGTGGAGAATTGGGACTGGGAGGAAGGGGTATATGATACAGAAAGCATGAGAAAAAAATGCCGTGACTCATACCTGTTTTCTGTCTGGATCTTTCCTAAAAGGAGTGCTTTTAGTCTTAGCCACTGTGCAAAGAGGAAAAACTTGTTGCTTGTTTGGGATTCTCAGTCAAAGCAGACCTCAGCTGAGCTTTTCTGTGAGCTTGGCAGCCTCTCCATAGCTGTGGCCTATCTTCCACAAGCTCCCTGCAAGCTTCTCCCTTTGATGGAAGGGATCATACCCACCTTTTTTTTTGTTTCCTTTGCTATTGTTTTGATTCCTCCCCTACTAAGTCAGTACTCCCCCTAGTTTTTTGCCTGACTTGGCTGAGGACTGAGAAACAGTCTGACCAGTGCTGATGTAGCTGTTCTCACTGATGCTGCTGGTGGTAAAAGCTAAGGGCAGGACTTTGTAGAGTGTTCTGCCCTTGTAAACACAGGACCTATTTTAATCACCTGAAGAGCAAATAGCCACACCTGGCTCTTTTGATCCCTTTCTCCTGTGCAACTTCTGCAATGCATGTTTCCTGAGGAGCAGGCATTGCTCATGCTGGAGTTGGATAAAGTCAAAGTTCATTGCAGCAGTGAATTCTGGCGGATCCACAGTGTGAGTTGCTAGGGCCCCAGCTATTGCTGCCAGGCCAGTCAAATGCTGCATTCTGCCATCATGATGGTGGCTTCAACTGCCCCCTGAGGGATATAGGGCTTATGGTATGAAGTCAGAGGTCTTCCACAAGGTTTTTTATGTCTGGGATCCTGGCATAGGCTGGAGAAGGGTATTAGCAGCACAGATACAGGCTGGACTCTGTGGTTGGAGTAGCTGAGGACAGCATGTTCTCCAACACGGCACACCAATCCATAGAAAACTTATATATGTAGTCACAGATCTGCTTCTCTCCACACTTGCTCTCTCTCCTTTTACTTTTGCTTGGTTTTGTATTTCCTTTATTATTTTTTTGTTCATTTCTTTCTTTTTCTCTCCTGCTTTTGTCTCCTTCAAGTCTCCCAGCTCTGAGCTGCTCCATACTCCAACTCCTCCGCCTTTGCCTTTTGCGCGCCGCACTTTGTCTCCAGAGGTGCAGGCGGTCACATCTGAGTGGATTGCTCTGACCGTGGGAGTGTCTCCCAGCACCACTCCTGCCATAACTCCTCCATTGCCTCCTCCGCCTGAAGCCTCCCTCTCTCACACTGACTATCTCTCGCCTTCTGCTGCAGCCAGCCCTTCCCCCACAGTCAGCCTCCACCACTCTCATCCCTCTGGCTCCTCGACTCCCAGGTCCATTAAATCCCCTTTGCCCTCTTCCTCATCCAGACCTCAATCCTCTGCCCACAGTTTCTACCAGGCTGCTCCACAAAGCGAAGAAAAGTTTGTTGACTCCCCTTCTCCCAGCGTGACCTACTCTAACTCCTCTCGCTGGGCAGTGGAGAGCCCTGAAAGCATCCTCACAGAGCAGCGCAACAGCACTGCCAGCCAAGCCTGGCTCCAAAAGACAGGAGAGGGCAGCAGCCACCCCGAGCAGAGTGCTCATGCTGTCCCAAAGATCTCTGTTGAGCGCTGCCTGAAACCATCCCAACTAGACATGCGTGCGAGCCCAGAAAGGAGACCTGTGGGTTCCTCTGAGGACAACCAGTTGTGTCAGGAGCTAATGGCTATTGTTCAGGGAGGTAAAACAGAGAAAAGAGACATGAGGAAAGGTGATCTGGGAAAGTTTCAAAGCGGGGAAAAGAAGGTACTTCTCCTGCATGTGTGTGTGCTGGTCTGAATCGCTGATCTTTATTTAACTGGTGGGTTGAGGTTTGTGCTGCTCTGCTGGCAAAGCAGAGCCAGTGGCTGCCACATGTCATTTTGATGATCCTAAGACATTCTTTCAGGGGTCACCAGTGGCATTCATTTGATAGCAGATCAAAAAGTTTTAGAAGAGGGCTCAAGAGCAGTGTAGAGAAAATTATTTTAGAACAGATAACACAGGACTGACACAATCAGTCACATCTAATGGGGTGATTGTCCCAGATAGTGGCTATTACCAGATGTGTCAGATGAAAGCATCACACAGGCCCCGCTCTGTAGAATACAGGCAATTTCTTCCTAATCAGAGTTTTTACAGTGTGCAGTGGATCATCTTTGGTTATAAAATTTGTTTTTCCTAAAGCAAGGACCAAAAAGCATTTTAAACATCAGCCTGGCTCCTAGAATCACAAAAGGTATCCCCTGTTGATCCTGGAGCCTATGGTTTAGTGAACCGTAGTCTGGGATGTGCATGACTCAGGGACTCTTGATTGTTTTCTATGTATTGAGAGGAAGTTATTACCTTTGCATTTCTAAAGTAATATGAAAGGCTCTAGCCACAAATGAGAATTAGACCTAGTGATGTTTTCCCCAAAAGTTTTTATGTAGCTGTATGTTACAATTAGGCAAAACACAGAGGGAACTCTTCAGTAGCTTCCACAACGTATCTTCTGCCCTCAGTCTTTATATAGGATGTATGCCTTACTTTGCAGCTCTCTGTTGCCTTGGGGCCCATTGTGGGCTACATCCAGCCCAATTGTGTTACAGCACCCCAATGAGTGGAAGTTTGGAGAATTTGAAATTAAAGAATTATAAATACTGTCTTGGATGCACTGCAATAGCCTCCATGACGTACCCCATCTAGCCAACATTAAACAATGAGAAACCAGGGTTTCCAAGATGACATGTTTCACACTGGGAAAAGTTATGACAAATAATTTGATTTCTGCTTGAATCATAACCAGAAGTCTACTGGGAGCTGTGTAAAGACTGTACTGTTACTGTCTAGATATGTTTTTCATAGCATTTTTTAGACTTAACCTGCATGTTTAAAACAGAGTGAGGTGGTCAGCTCAGACAAACCAACTGGAAACTGCACTTGTCCTTGCATGGAGTTACTGCTGCTGTGTGTGCTTCAAATTTACTGGATACTAGATACTCTTATCACTAGCAGTGATTGTGATGAGAGTGTGTGCCAAGCTGACCAATTTTTCTTTTCTTCAAAAGACTGCAGACTCAAAAGTATTCTCTTCATCTGCTCCTCTTTCTTCCTCTACCCTCTCTTCCTCTACTGTCACAACACAGCCACCTCCCAGACTTACACGCAGAGTCAATAAGCCACAGGTAATCATCTTTGCTGATTACTCTTCCATTACTTGGAGTTGTTTCCATGTCATGCCATTGTTTTGTCATATGCTTATTTAGCCATTCATTGATTACACAGGTGAGACAATTTTCCTCCAATTTAGAATTTTTAATAAATAAAAATTACTTCCAGGCTGTGCAGAAGGGCAGGTATGGGCAAAATCTTCAGCTGCTGCAAATCCACATAGATCAAGTCTAGGTTTCTGCTTGTTTGTACCAGCTGAGGATCTGTTTTTCAGTTCCTCCAAATGATTAACTCAGGGCTCACTTAGTTCTGACCTTGAGCTCCTACAGCTTGATTGTATTACAGGGCAGTGCTGGTGGCCTTCTTAGTAGGAATGGTGTAGCACAAGGAAATTTGGTTCAGGTATAGTTTAACCACCTGAGATCAGGATTCAGGGTTTGAGCATCTCAGAGCTGGGGATAAGGCATACACATCTTGGTGTCCACAATGCCAGGGGCCTGCTCTGGTCTTCTCAGGTAGGATTCAGAGGTTCTAAGCTCTATTGCTGAGAGCTACAAATGTTTTTAAAGAGGGATGCAGTAGGGTCTGTGCAGCATAGCTCAGCCTCAGCACTGTGTCTGGGGTGCCCAGGGTGTGGGAATGAGCAATGCATACATCTGCTGGTGCCTCATCAGTCCTTCAAGGCAGCTTCCACAAGATGGCAATATTTGAAACAGAAAGTTCACAATTAGCAAAAACTGCACTGAGTTTGTAGTGATGGGTATTGGGGAAGCAATCTTTGGCTTGATCAGTGAACCAGGCAAGCTGCCCATGCAGGATGAATGTGGGAAGTAGTTGACTTACTTTCTTGATTAGATTAAGAGAGGAATTTTCCTATTACCTTTGCTTATTTTCTTCCACTTGTAAGCTTGCACAACATTTTACTGAACAACCCCCTCCTGCCTCCCTTTCACTTTCAGTGTCTGAGTCCAATAAAATACATATTCTCCTTCATGTTAGAAATCCATAGAAGTTTCCTGTGTTGGCCTTTCTCCTGAGCTCTGATCTGCTTGGTCCTGCTGGTGCTTGCCAGCACCACTGGATATATGTGATCCGAAAGAGCAGGAGCAAAGAGCCACGTTTAGACAAAGATGTTTCTCTCCAGTGATGATTAGCACACAGTTCTATTTTGGGTGTTCCACCTGGTTGTAATAAGACCCTGTGGCCTTTCTTTGGAGTCAAAATCAAGTCAGTATTTATATTTTATATGCCTTGAAAATCAGAGCATTGTCAGTGTCAAGTTAAAACTGTGTGTGACATTAGCAGTAGTCTTGACCTTCTTTCCAGCTCTGAGTCTACATTTGTTTAGGGAGCAGGAGTGGTATTTATATGTGTGAAAGATTTCTTATTACCTGTGTGACTCATACAGAGGCTGATGGTTTCAGCAGAACTTCAGGTAATACCCTGGAGGCTTTTCAAAAATCTGTACCTCTTAAGTGATTTTAATCAAATGAGAAAAGCACATAGCAGACATGGAAATGAGACATTACATTTGGGTTTTCCTTCCATTAGTGTCCATCCCTGGTGTTTGAGGTACTTTACGATTTTGAATTTAGTTTTCTTTCTCATTATAGAGAACTTCTCCAGTTATGAAATTCTGACCCAGGGTTTATTTGCAGGTTTAAGACCCTTTGGTATAGGACTAGTGTAAGGACTGCATTCTTGCCTGGTCGGTTAAGTAAAAATACAAATTGCATTGGCTCTTTAAACTGTTCTGAAGTTCCCTTTTGTTTGCTTTCACAGTCCAAACTAAAAAGAAAAAAGAATTATCTCACAGCATGTGAAGATATTTCAAGTATAACTTACAAATAACTTGTTTCAATATCCTAGTAAACTATGTTATTAAGGAGTAATGTGATCTATCAAATTAATTTATTTCAGGGAACCTGCAGGAATTTTCCAGTCTAATTCCTGTTCTAGTCTGAGATCCTATTAGCACAGTATGACAGTCAGCAGTGGTGCCAGCAAGTGTGTGAGCACTGCAGTGGCTTCGGCCCTGGGGCTGGACGGCGGCTGTGGGGCGGGGAGGGCAGGACTGGCTGGACAGGGGTCCCTGTATCGACAGCACAAGGAATGTTGGTGAGGACCTATCTGCTCCTTTGCACTTGTACAAAACCACTCCAGCAGAGTGGTAATTTCACCAGCTTTTGGCTGGTATGGAGGAGAGCATATGAGGTGGATGTTCAGACTCCATGTTCTCCAGCACAGACCGATTACCCTTAGCATGTTCCTAGCTTCGCACCGTGTTCAAGGTAAACTTTTGCCCCCTCCAGTGGTTTTCTGTTGCTCCACAGATTTAGCACGGCAATATTTCTGCCAAGTGCTGGCTGTCCAAGGCAGAGCTGCCCAGCCTGCAGCAGGCATTGGTACCTGCTTCCCAAGGGAAATGCATTTTTCTGCTGTAGACACAGCCTTAAACTTCTGATCCAGAGCCCGAGGAGTCTTTCCACTTACTATGACAGCCTTCAGGTCAGGCTGCTCCACTCTGCAGCCTTTTCAGTGTCCTTTGTGAGAGCTCTTCAGCCAGATTTCCATTTGTTTTCTCCAGAGCTGGGCTTGGTGTGTGCAGAGTTTCTTCTTTTTTTCTTTTTTTTTTTTTTTTTTTTTTTTCTTTTTGCCTGGGCTGTGGAGGACTTCTTGCTCTTGGTTCCTCATTCACATGTGGGAGCATCGCTGCTGATGAGTGCCCTCCTCTAAGGCAACACCAATTTGTCTGTCTGTCTTGTGTGTCTATTAGTCTGTTCTGTTCAGCTTTGTCTTTGCTCATGTAGCTCTTTAACTCCCACCTGAAATGGATGGAAGACACATAAACAAGAGCTGCAATGGATGGATGCACTGATGGCACTGAACTTCACTAGGAGCAGGGAGAGCACTGTTGAGCAGTCCCGGCATCTTAAAACCTGCCTTAGGGCTTTTCTAGGCTCTTAATGTAGAACCTTTTTCTGGTAATTTTACAAACTTGTGATGCTCTTTAGATCCACCCCCAAACTCCGTATCAGGTGGCAACACTGGCCAGCTGTGCTTTAGGACTGACTGTACCGCATATTTGTATACACAGTCTGTAGACTTGGAGACATTGAGACTTAAGCACTTGCTTAAGTTTATTCACTTAGTCTTAACAAAGCACATAGTGTGGCTGAGTGGGTAGAAGTTGAGATGTCCTCATGGGTTGTGAATACTTGGTCACTTTTAGGGCCTTCAGCAGTAACAGGTCTGGCTAAATGTTTTGGGGGAAGTCTTTTATACATTGGAGCTGTGCCAAACACTTCCCGATTCCTCAGCCACCTCTGGCACAAGCGAACCACCACTCTAGGTAGTCCATGGACTGTCTAAACCCATGTTTGAAGAGCATTTGGACCTACAACACTTTTTTCCCCTTTAATCCCTTCCTTCCCTAGAAAAATAATTTAGAGTTTGGTTGGTTGATTAAAAAAAAAATTTAGAAAGCCACATAGATCATGCTATCAGGGTCACTTGTTTACATCAGTGGCGTGGTACATTTACAACCTAAAAGTATGGGATTTGATCTGGTCAGTTTTTCATCCTGTTTAGTTAATACTGCATAGTTGCTGACTGTGGGGTGTTTCACCACCTCACTGCAGGGCTCGGCTGTAGCCCTGGGAGTTAGTGCTTTGGTAGGAGCTGCTTGGATCTCTAGAGCAGAGGCCAGAGGGATCCACTTAGTCATGTGTCTTGTCAGGAACTGGAAGCTAAGGGAGAGCAGAGGACTGCTTGGCCTTTGCCCCTGCCCAGCTGCCTCATGGAAGTCCCTATGAGGATCCTGCCGGGACAGGGAATGTGACCAGGGTTCCGATGCTCGTAGGCTGCACCTCCTGGTTATACGCATACAAGCCTGCACTGTGGAACCTTCAGAGGCAGTGTCAATTTTTTAGCTTTCAAATAACTAATTTAATTCATAGTTATTAATGCTTTTAGGAGGAAAAGCTGGTCAGGGAGATCACAAGTAATCAATGGGAAATGGACCATGTGGTCTTAGGAGCTCATGAAGCAATTTCAGCAGCCAGTTTATTGATATGAAATAGAGAAGCACTTTCTTGAATTAAAAACAAAACAAAACAAAACAAAACATTCTTACAGCTGCCTCAGCCTGGAAATTGGTTTTTCCAACTACTTAACCTGAGTTAGCTCTGGTCTCATCAGATTTGATGCACCATATCCAGTTAGTCTGCACAGTATTAACTTCAAAATTGTTATTTTTTCATTTTTCTTTCAGGGCTGATGAAAGGCAGGAAGAACTTCCAGAAATCCTGTGAGGATTTCAGGCTCCACAGTAAATGCTTTGAATGCAAATTTCACTGCCATTAGTACATTGAACTTACATTTAATTTTCTTTCTGTAGAAATATATGTGGTAACAGAGCATTGTTTCATAGGGCAGTGATCCCAGATTCCAGCACCAGACAGTAGAGCTGACTACAAAGAAGTTGCTGTAGGGCTGTGTTGGCCTAGAGTGGGTCACAGTCCTCAAGAAAAGAGATGATTTGCTTTAATACAGTGATGGGCACAGCTCCAGAGGTCTAAGATGTGGTTCAGTGGAGCTTTGAGAGGAATGAGCTCATCACCCTGCACTACTCTAAAGTCTTTGAGCATGCTGTGCTGAAGGTGTCACAGACCTCTCTACTCCCTGCTTCTGCTCTGTCTCAGTGTGCCATGAGAAAACAAGCTCTTTACTGGAGGGAACTGCTGGGGTGAATAAAGAAAAGGACAGAAAGCTTAAAATTGAGGCCTTTGAAAATTGTGTTGAATGATCACAGAGCATGGCCATGCTCTGTATCTCATCCAGTCACTTTGCCAAGCAGCCCTGCAGGTGGTACACTAGCTCAGACATTCCATTTGCTCACAGCATGCACCTTACTTTCAGTGAGTGCATTTTGAATATGCAAAAATGTGCAAAACCACACTGTAGATACCTGTGTGGCTTTTTCTGTGATCTTACCCTTCCCCATATAAGCCTCCAGCCTCAAACACCAATTTCCCTTTATGCCTCCAGGGACACACAGTCCCTGTGAAGAGTTGTGACTTGGGAGTGAGGCAGGGC
Source organism: Pomatostomus ruficeps (assembly GCA_013400735.1). Lineage (NCBI taxonomy): Eukaryota > Metazoa > Chordata > Aves > Passeriformes > Timaliidae > Pomatostomus > Pomatostomus ruficeps. Next base: position 33,345 of record VYZT01031140.1, read on the forward strand.
AGAGTCTGCCAGCTTCACTGGAGGTGGTGTTTGGAGCTGGATTTTCCAGTCAGGGCCTCCTCTGACCTGAAGCTCTGCCTTGTTGTGAGAATCAATAGAACATTTCAGATCCTTGCTTGGTACAGGTTAGAGTGATTTTGTTGGGGCTACATGGCATTGTGCCTTCTGAGGACCTGAGCTGTTGGTTTTTTTAAAAAAAGAAAGCAAGTCGCTGTTCTCTTCTGTGTCAAAGTCATTGAGGATTTTTCTAAAAACAGCAGCAAATGCCTTCCAGTGTGCTTTTGGCCTTTCAGTTTTGATGCTCTCAATTATGTGTTCCTGTCCATGTTGTTTTCCCCTACAGTAATGCAGTATGATACTATTATACCATTTCTGGCTGTAGCGGTGTCCGTAACATTCCACTCTGATTCCCTGCCCTAAGCTTCTGTTTTGCTGTCACCTTTTCCTTGGAGCACTCTGTGTGCTGCAGTGCCATTGTGTTACTGTAGCCTCAATGTCTCTTGTGTAAATGAAGGATCTTGTGGTCCAAAAAGTATGGTGTTGGGGTGGAAAGGGGAAGAGTTGTTCATTTTCTTTTGTTGTCTGCACTCCATTTACATTTTTTTAATTCTGACCAATATAACATCTGCTAAAATGTCTTCCTTATCATTTGCTTGGTGATCACACAGCCTTCCCACCATTCATTGAGAGCTGGACCAGATCTCACAGAGTCTGAAAAGAGCTATGTGGTAAGGCCCCTGTTTAACTCAGATGTGTAGTCCTAGGCACTCTTCACCCAGACAGTAACACCTCAATAGAGATAAAATGCCAGCACTGTTTTTAGTTGCAAAGTAGGTACATATTTACCTCTTTGCATATATTGTTTGTTTGCAAGAGAAGAAAGGGGATTTAACAATTAGAAACACTCTCACAGCCAATGAGAAGTTGGGCTAATTGTGCTGCCAGACCCTGGGTATAAGTTAAATGAAGCCAAATGCATGAATGGAGCAGCCCAACCTCACCTTGCATTCTTGAACTGACTTCATAGCATTTGGAATGGTGCCACTGCATAACTAATTGCAACCTCTTATGCTGCTGCTTTTAAAAATGTGTGTAAATGTATTTGTTACAAATCTTCAAACTAAATGCCAAATTCTTCTGTATCTTGCCTGTTTTTCCATGCTTACACCTGGATCCCTTCTGCACTCCACTACCTGGATATTTACCTGGATCTACAACTCTTCTTTTGTTGGTTTTTTTTTTTTACTGGACTTATATGCTGCAACTGGAATGTCCCATCTCTTCTTATCTTTATTTTCCCCTCCCTTCCCCCTGTTGACTGTCCTTTGGGTGTTCTTGGATGTCAATGCTGCCTACCACACAGGAAGCTGTTTGCAATGAAATCATAAACATTGCAGAAAAGTCTGTTCATTACTGCAGTACTATTTCTCAGCCTCTTGACTCTCGCCACAAGGTGACCTCTAATGACCATAAATCATCTCTCATCATTTCTCAGCAACCTCAAGCACAGCAGCAAGGAACCAGCCCTGAGCGAAGTCAAACACCACGAGACATGTAAGTCCTTTTGGTTCCCATCTCTTCTAGGGTCCTTATTTCTGACTGGTGGTGAAGATAGGGAAGTATGAGAGCTCTGTGTTTCAGAAAGTAAGTTAGAATTATGTGAAGATGTCAGCTTTGCTTTAAAGAACAAAAGTAGCCACATATTAGTGTAATGAATTTAGGACTGTCCCCTTTCTGTCTGTATAGCACCTAAAACAATGACCTCATGATCCAGGACTGAGTCTCCATTACAGAGACTGTCTCAGTGTCTTTGTATCTTGAAGCTAGCAACAAGTTATTATCTACCAGCTATACCTGATCATATGACATGGATCAATGTGTTCAACCCTGTTCTTAGCTTCTCACAGTACAGTGAGAGTCCCAACACGGATGCCACTCGGTGCATTGCTGACCAGTTCCACAGGTGAATTGGTAGCTGAGAGACCAAGGCTGAGATTTTCAAAGCTATTCAGTGCTGCTGCCACTAAGCCTGCTGGGGCCTTACACTGATGGTTTTGAGAACAGCAGCCTGAACTGTGTGCTGGGGACTGATGCTCACAGCAGTTGGCTTGTGAAAGGAGCCTTTGCTTTCTCCTTATGCAGACGGGAAGTCTCACATCAGCCTTATTTTCATGTTCCATAGGCAGGGGACCCAGGCCTCCCCAAATTTGCCCAAAGATTGTTTCTACTCCATAAGGATCCTTTCTAATGAATACAGAGTGCCCGTGGTACAAGTGACATCTCAGGGCAGGATTCAGCCTTGGGTTTTGTTTCCACCATACCCCCTCAGCCAAAATTTATCCAGCAACCTTAGTGCAGTAAAGCAGGCAATATCTTTTTCTAAAGTCCCTTGCCATTTGGTCAATTATGGCTCTGCCTGTGTGTCTGGGCAAGGGAACAGTTGTCTCATTTAGCCCAGGAATGAGTGTATCCAGGTTCTGGCTTGCACTTTGTAGGGTGTGTGCAATTGTACACTCTCTAGGTGCTACACGTTAGGAAGACTCTGGTTGTTTGTCTGTGCAGACAACTACGTGGCAGACAGGGAGCAGAAGTTCTCCACATATCCCAAGAAGTGTCGGCATGACACTTTTTACTACCGTGACCTTTTCACAACAGCGAATTCAATGCAGTTGCTTTCCACCTCTCAAAAGGAAAACACAGGTCCAGATTGCATTGAACAATATGTAATAGGAATTAGGGGAAGGGAAACATCTCCTCCTGAAGGGATGTCAAAGAAACCCAATGGCTAACATGTAGTGTCTTTCTGGTTTTTAGAGTTAGCTACCAAGCCCTCTACAGCTACACTCCTCAGAATGATGATGAGCTGGAACTGAGGGACGGTGACATTGTCGATGTCATGGAGAAATGTGATGATGGCTGGTTTGTGGGTGAGTGTGATGCCTGTCAGCAGAGCTTTTTAGTATGAGCAGTTTTGCAGTGTCTGGAAGTTGCTTTCATTTGTGGGGTCAAAATGGTGAAAAAAATTCACTCAAATTTTTCCACAATTTCCCATCTTTTCCCACCAAGAACATTATAATTAGGCTGCAGGTTGGTGGAGCTTTGTTTTCCTTGCTAGGTCTCTGGTTCTTCCTTTTTCATCTTCTTAGTATCTCCATTCCTCTCTTTATCCTGATCCTTTTTGCTCACACAGATGGCAGAGCAACAGAAGGAACCAAAACCTGCATTTCTGTAGCATTTCCAAAGCTGAGGGAGCCATGACTAGTTCCAGAAAGTAGCAAGTAGGAGGTGAAGGCAACACATGGATAGGAGTTGTAGTCCCTGAAAATCCAGCCTCAAGTGCATGTTTAGCAAAATCCTTTACCTTCAAGGAGTGCAAGTCTGGACAGTATTCTCCATCTCAGCATTTCAAATCTAGGCTTGCTATCTCTTGTTAAGGGAGATTTGCTCATTTACACTGAGAGGAGTTTGACTTCTAACCTATAGGCCCAGGAACTTTTACTAGCACCTTATTAATTGTTTAAGGGGAAGACCAAATATGATTAGAAGTAGAACTAGTTGTGATCTGGTCTGTACCAAAAGTCTCTTGGACTAGGGCTCCTATTTAGTATTAGGAATCAATGCCTGCAGGCAGAAGAGGTTGCCACCTGTACCTTTTTAAACCCTGGAGCCTTCCTTGCACATCTCCATCTTACTCTGTCTTCCTTATGTTTTATTTTGCAACAGGTACATCCAGGAGAACAAGGCAATTTGGCACCTTCCCAGGCAACTACGTGAAGCTTCTGTACCTGTAAAATAACAGTGATCCCACCACGACAGTGATGGGATTCCTTTGCAGATGGTGTTTTTAAACAGTGAAGAAACAATTTATGAATGTAATAGACAAGAGATGAGAAGTGTTAGGAGGATGTGGTTATGTGGGTACACTATTGAGTTGAATGTGTAGCCCTGCTTCCATGGAGTCAGGGTGTGATTTGTTTGCGGAAGAAGAGACAGTTTCTAGTTTACAGTGCTGCCTTTGTGTATTCCTCTCCCTTCCCCAGTAAGACTTTTGATGATAATCTTAATTTGTACGGAGTACTTACCTCTGAGAAGGCTTCAGGGAAGCACATGGTATAGGTTTTGTTTGTGTTGGGATAGGATTGTGCTTTGGGGCAGTACTCAGCCCTGCAGCTGCTCGCAGTCATTGGCACAGTTCAGGAGGCCAGGCTTTCTGCCCAGTTTTGACCTTGCTGAAGACTCATTTTGCTCTGCCTTCCAGTTCCACAGAAAACCCTTGCTTCATGTCATGCATCTTAAGACCCAGCAGAGGCAGAGGACAGCTGATATGATTAAACTGCAGAGCTCTGTGTGGAAGAGGAGTTTGGGACTGGTGGTTTAATCCAGAGAGGTCAGCCAAAGCATAATGCAAATGTGCAAAAATCCCAAACCCTTTAATAACATATTACCGATCTCTGCAGGGTTTTTCTTTTGTGCAGGGTGTGTGTGTGTGAGTGTATTGTGTGCATCAAAATGAACTGAGTCCTGTTTTTTTAAAGAGAAACTAGCTTAGCTTTGACATTTATCTGCACAAAAAATAGAACCAATAAACAGAACATCAGTGAGGGCAAATCCTGTTTATGAGTCCTGAACATGGCTGTTCACTTTCTCTGCTCCTCCTGCCCTGTTGGTGGCCCTAAAGGATCACACACCTTTTGCAGTATATGCTTTGGGGTGAAGACTTTACTTCTTTCCCAGCATTTAATCTTACAGGCTCTGATAAATCTGAGCAATGTATCACTGAGGGTGCCTTTTTTTTTCATTGTGGTTACAGTGTTGATGGTAGGTCTCAAATAAATACATGCATTTTGGCTGCCTCTTAGTCATACAAAAAAGTCTAATCAATTTGGAAAGCAGTTCCCAGCACTTACTACTAGTTACATAGATTTGTATTTCCTTGAGGAGAAAACAAACAAACATGGCTTGGCTGTTTGTTTGCCTGTGAATCCACTATGAATACTCTTTTGATAGACTTTTTGTTATTAAGAAAAAGCATAAACAAAACCGGTTCTATCAGAGTCTGCTTCCTACAATTACCGTACAAATAGCAAAGGGTTAGATTGCTATTTTGTCATAAGCCGTATTTAATAATATAAAATGCCTATTTTTATGCTGATGCTTTTATACAGATTTATTAAGAGTAAATTACAACTAACTGTTAGCACGACTTGCAATGTTTTGATAAACTAGCCATGCTCCTGGGTTTGAAATCAAGTAGGCTTGTCTTCCGTCTCAGTCAGCGGAAGAGAAGACTCTGTGTCTCAGAAGTTTGACTGTAAATATGTATATTTAACTTTGTACAGACAATGTACTTACCTTGTATAGAGAAATAATTTAAACACATTGAGTGAAGGGAGGGAAAAAAAGGCAGTTGTGAAAGGTTGGGATTTTTTTCCACTTTTATTTAAGTGATGGAATTCCATGTATGTTCACATAAAGAGTTTTAGCACAAAATATTCATTATGAAAGGGTTTCAGATATTACACAAAGCACCACTGTTTATTTTCTGCAGGAGATATCTTGAATTCTGCATCTTATTTATGGGTTTGTTGTTCTGCTTTGGGTTTGCCCACCAGTTATTTGCAACAATGTTTAGGCCTGTTGCTAAGATTGGATAACACCAAATAAATCTATCCAGCAAAGTAACATGTTGATATTGATTGTATATAACATACTCATTTAAAGGTTAATTTTCTGTTCTTGCTCTTGCCAGTTTAAGTTAAACACAAACACACACACACACAGTAACCACACAAACCGCAACCTATTTTTGTGTTGATTTTTTTGTTTCTTATTGCAGTGGATTACTATTTGACAATTAATAAATGGAATTATTGAATTACTATTGTGTTCCTTGTACAAATTATTAAATAAAATCTACTCTGGTTGTTCCTGTAGCAATGCACTTTTGTACTAGTGCCCTGCTGTGGCTCTTTGTATCCATACTGACCTGTGGGTGTCTGCCATGGGCTTCCGCAATGACCTGCACCAGAGGATCCTGCTTGTCATTTGGCTTGAGCTCATCAGTTCTCCTTCCTGAGCTGTAGGCTGGCTATGACTTTTTCTTAAAGAAACCAAGGTGTAAAAGCAGAGGAAAATCTGGTTTACGCACAGATCTCACCGTAACGTGGTGCCAGGGTACAGCTGCTGTGGCATGCACGCAGACCTGGGAGGTCAGGGGTATGCCCCTATCCACCGGTTTACAAAGCGTCTTTGTGACCTTAGATGAGAAGACCACCCAGGTTAAGTAAGACAAGAAACTTCAAATGCCACCCTGTGTAGGAAGGGATGCCAGCTGATGTTGGGCTTACCTGTACATTTTTAACCCTGACTCGGGTCAAAAGCTTTAAGACACTGCTGTCTGGTAGCTGCACCCTGACAGGGCAGGTATGGCTACAGCATTAACTCTTGGGGTTTGTGCAAGGTCTGTGGTGATCATGCCGTGTTTCCCAGCCCTGCAGCAATACACCTAGCTGTGACATTTTGGGTGTGCCTTGTGTAAGGGAACAGTCCCTGAAGGAGTAGAGTGAGGGAAGGCGACAGCTGAGCTGCCTGGGTGGGCTCACTGGGGCCCAGTAACACACGAGTATCCAAAAAATGCATCCTGCACCTCCACATGTTTGGCTCCTGCATGGTGCCTGTGCAGGACTGTGCTCACCCTGAAAACTTGTATTTCACAAGGAGTTTTAACTTCTTAGAGATCTCCATCTCAGACTAAACCAAAATTGGGCAACAAATTCAAACTCTGATGATGCGACCGGATGGCCAGGCAGACAGATAAACGTCGTGGCTGTACTCACAATGATTTTAGGAAGTCAAACTATAAACAAGCCAGTCCTAAAACCAAACTACCAGGATAGCAAAAGCCTTAAGCTATTTTACATGTTTTTAGAAAGCACACAGACACAAGCCCTCTTCTTCACAGGTCACTTTATATAAAAGCCAAAGGGCAGCCTGACCATGGCTTTGCTGCAATGACAAGCACTGCCTGCCTTTGCTTTACAGCAGCCTGGACACGGAGGGGAGAAACTCATCTGTATCTGCTGAATATTGATATTTACTGATGTCACTCTCTAACCTAATCTAAGGTAAGGAAGCTAGAGGTGCTAGTGACTGCAGATGCTGGGCAAGCAGAAATGGGAAGATGACCCAGCAGTGTGCAACAGCCCTCTGGAAATTCCACAAACCCTGGGGCAAATGAGCTCTCACTGTCACTTTCTTCACTGCCATGAGATGTGTAATGATATGGTGGAAGACCTATTTCTCTCTGCTAGAGATGAGATTAACAGTCTGGACACATGGACCCTGGAAAGAAGTAACCTGTGAAAAGACAAGCTAATGCAGGAAAAGGGGTGCAGCCATGAAAGGGAATTGCAGAAGCAGGGATATGCCTTGCGATGGGATCATTTGTGGCTGTGTCTTGTAGGACCAGTACCTGGGTGACCCACATCATCCCTACTTGCTGCCTGCTCCATGCTCCCCAGCTGTGACTGAATCCCAAATTCAGCTGCAGCTCGCTGATGTTCTGCTTATGGGTGAGCTGTATTCATTAACTAAACCAGCAGCAATGCTTGCACTCTGGTTGTAAATGCGAGTGCCGTTGCTGTGACCAACCTCTCCCACTTGTCCACCATCAGATTACTGAGGGCTTAACATGCAACTGGAACAACTATTTTTCCTGAATCACAGCTAAGAAGGTTGGCTGAAAAACCTGTATAGAAAAAATTCCTTTTGTTGGTGGTGCCGTGCTTAAGGGGCTAGAGATAAACAAAACGCTGCCTAAATCAGTGAACCTGGGAAAAATTTCCAGAAAGGTAATACCTTCCATGAATGATGATCACTCATCAGATCCTGGCGGGGAAACTGCAGGCAGGGCCACTTATCTCCATCGCCCCCATTAGGTTTCAGAGTTAACACTGCTCCAGGCTGGAGGGTATTTGCCTGGGAGATGCCGCACTGGGGCACTCCTTCGTGCGGCTGCCACGGAAGCTTGTCCTGCCTGCCAGCAGGGAGCGAGAGAGGGGGCGCCGGGATTCCCGACCCCGCCAGGCGCCCTCCCTCGGGAGGCCCCGACCCCGAAGCGCAGGGATGCGGCTTCCTACCCGGGAAGGCGGCGGGGAGCGGGCGCTGCTGCCCCCGGGGCGGGCCGGGAGCCGGGAGCCGGGGNCATGGGGACGCACCGCATCGTGCTCTCGGGCCCCGGGCCCTGGGGCTTCCGCCTGGTGGGCGGCCGCGACTTCGAGCAGCCCCTCGCCATCTCCCGGGTAGGGTGGGCGGCGGCGGGCGGTGCTGGGGGCGGCCGGGGTCGACGGGCTGGCAGGTGGCGCAGCGGCGAAGCCGGGGCGGGGGCTGGGGTTGTCTTTTTTCTCCCCCTAGTTTTTTAGTTAGTTTGGGGGGTTTTTTATGTTTACGGAGAAATCAGTGGTGGCCCACGCAGCCCCTTCACCTGTAGCCTACCAGGGTCTTTGCTTCCCACCGAACCTCCCTTCTCAGCCTGTCCATAGGAACCCTGCAGGCAGTAGGAGTCCCTTCAGCCCCTGGTTCGGGTTTAGCAGCCCCGCTTTGGAAGCCCCTCTCGTCGAGGTGTGTTGAATGCTCGCCTGCCTTTGCTTGCCATGTATAGTTAAGAGCCTTTGTTTACAGAAGCCATGTTAAGGTGTATTTAGTGCCTCTGTCCGTCTCTGTTCGAAGTCCTTGCCTCCCCTTAAAAAGAAATTAGTTAGGAAATGACAGAAATTTTGCATCGAAACAGTTTTAGCGTTGTACATGGATTTTCCCATCTCTGCCCCAGCGTTTGCCTGTAAGACGCCGGTGCTCTCTGCCTCGCTGTCCTGTCCCCACCTGCATCCCCAGGTGCTCGGCCCTGCCCGCCGCGCCCTGCGGGTAGCCAGAGCTCGGGCCGGGTGTGCGGCTCTGAACCCCGCGCTGCCGTCCCTGCACTGAATCTTGTCGGGGCTGGCTGCAGGCCTCCCCCCAGGGAAAAGGAATGAAGGAACTGCTCCTCTTTCGAGCAATCCCTCTGCAGAACAGGGGCACCCCAGAGCTGCTGGCAGCGTTGTGCTCTGGCGTCTGCCACTACTGCACAATTTTGAAATGCCCGCATGCCCCAGGTGATGAGGAAGGGCTGCGGGAAGTGAAATATACCAGAACTTGAACTTAGGTGAACTTCCCTTAAAGAAGACCAGGATGGTCAGCCTTGTGAATTTTTATAAATGCCTGCTGCCATGGGGTCCCACTGCCCGAAGGAGCCCAGGTGCCGCCGGGGAAGCTGCCAGCTGCAGGAAGGGCAGAGCTCACAAGTGCTGTTAAACCCACAGAGCGGGGGCGAGGTGGTGAGTTACTGGTCTTCTGTGTAATCTTTTCCAAGTACAGCAATAATGCCTCATTTTTCTAAAGCATTTTTGGGACATGAAAGCAGCTTTACGGTAAGGGAAGTGATATTTACTTCATTGTTATGGTAATTATTGCTATTTCCTTCCAGCAAAAGACTCTCAGGGAGGAGGGTGTCTAAAGCCCTACCTCGCTGCACTTACCTCTTCTTGGTCGCCTTTGTCAATGCTTACAGGCACATACCAAGGGACATAGATCAGCAAAGCGGCAAAAATAACCATCTCATGAGAAATTGTGACCCTGGAGACTAAAATGTAATAAAATAGCCTCTCTGATGGTGGTGACGTAAATGCTGACAATTAGCAGCTCTTATCAGGGCTTTCTCTTGTGGCCTCTCTGACACTTTTAATTTCCCCTCCAAGACTTCAAGTCATTAATCTTTCCTGTGGTTTGTTCGTAAGGCTGCTGGATTTGTCTCCTGGGCTCAGGAGTGAAGTTCTTGGCAAGTCTTCCCTTTACCATGTAAAAAAAGATCTGATCCAGTTTTGACCTGTTTTAAGGAGTCTGATCCTCCTTGTGTGATGGCTTTACAGGGCTATAACTTGGATATTCTTGCTTATTTCATTTGGTACCTGTGTTTTCATGAGAGACCTTTCTGGGCATGGAGCCCTCTTTCCCTCACAGGATGGGGTGGGCTCTGGCTGTAGGACTGACATCTGCCAGAGGTTGTGAGGGCCTTGTTCCTACTATGATATGAGATAGGGGGGTTACCTGAGGGCAGTGGGAGGGTAAGGAGGCTGTAACCTGTGATAAGAGCATCACCATGGGACCATGGGAGGTTGCAGCTCTCCCTCCTCAGCACCTGTGTGTTTGCTTTGTGCTTCAAGAGGGTAGGAGGTGGGTGGGTGCACAGATGTGCTCATGAGAGTGCTCTTAGCAGGGGTGCACAGGGCTGGGCTGCCTGCCCTGAGTGTGGGGGAGCAGCATCATCCTGCCACTGACACTGAGAGCACTGCAATTGGGGTGTGCTGTGAATGGGGTGAGTGCCTTCCCATGAAGCCAGTGAAGCCTGTCTCAATGATGCACTGATGGGATCACCATGCTGCTCCATGCGCTGGCATGATGGGATGCCAGAAGAGATATCCATTCCATCATGGACCTGAACTGGGTGTTGTGCAGCTCTCTTTGAACCAGGTGCCTAAATCTAGCCTGCATTGTCTGCCAGGAGCTCAGGTTTGGCTTCTGGCACCATCATCCTTGTGGTGTTAAGCTTTTGAGCTTATCTTGGTATTTATGGCCCTCATCACCATTGTACCTCAGCTCCTTGCTAGTGGCTTTTGGCTTCTCAAGCTCCCCTGGCAGCTGGGGAGCAGCTGTACTTGCATGTAGTGGTGTTGGTGGGAGGCAGCAGCGTTTGAGTTGTTTTCTGGAAGAAGTCATTGAGGCTTGGTGTTGCAGTCCTGGGTCCAAGAAAGATGAGGAGCACTGGTGCCATGAGCATGGGACCCACCAGAGCAGCCTGGCCGAGGGCTTTTGGCTGACAGTGGCTACATGGTACCTACGTCTGGTTGTGCCTTAGAGGAGTAGCAGATGAAAGATCATGGCATTTCCACAACTGCTCTCACCTTGTCTTTTGTCATTACCCTATCTCATTTTCCACTTGAAATATGTGTTCAAAACTGCTTCAGGCTCAAATATATTATGAGCATCTTGTTGTGAGAACACTTCTGGTTTCTTGGTTATGTTGGACCAGTCGTCCTGGTGAGAGCTGAGTATGGGGATTTCACAAGTGCTGCTCATGAGACTTTCTTGTGCAGTTTCCCATCTCTTTTAGACGGATGCTTCACAGATGTTTCTGGCTTACATTTCTTTTTAAAACTGTAGAGTTCTGGTGGACACTTTATTGCAGTCTTTGTTCAGAAAAAACCCCAAACTTGTGTTGATCAGTGTAATGAACTCTGGGCCAAAGTTTGCTGGATTGCCCTACAGGAGTAGGAAAGGCCCTTGTCTTTACCGCTGTTTGGGTGATACTCTGCAGTGAGTCAGGGGGGTGGAATTTGAGAAGAGTTCTTTCTGAGATGTGAATGGACACAGTACATACAGAGTAATAGTTTCTGTAGAGCTGACCTATGCACAGGGTAGTTCCCAGTTAAATCCCGTTGAGGCTGGGGGAGCTGATGGAGGAAGCAAGCGGCATGTTATATAAGGAGATACTGATGAAGTGGAGCTGTCTGAAAAGCAGTGCAGTTGGCAGACCCCATCCATCTCTGTTCCTCAGGTAACATGAGTTGTTGCCTGTTTGGTTGCATTTGATTTTGATAAACATTGAGGCTTTTTGTTTCCAGTTGGATACATGGAACTGTCTGATAAACCTTGTTATTGAGATGATTTTGTGGTTTGTGTTAGTGATCTTGAACATCTGACCCAAAATATGGGCAGAGCAGAGGTTTACTCCGTTTTGTCATGCCAAAAACCTCCCAGCCCCATTAAGGAGAGGTGTCTCTCAGAGTCTGTAAAACTGGATATTTTCTTATAAAACCAATTTTCCAATGAGAAAAATGGTTTCAAGACAGACCAGTTATGCAAATACATTAAACAATGAAATCCCAACATGATGCTTGTTGCTGATTTCAACCACTGTAACATTAATTCATCCCTGCTTAGTCTAATACTTTATTCACGGTATCTTAAAAACTCAGAATTTATATAAAATACAGAATTGGATCATAATTGGGTGTTTGAGTGTGTTGGTTTTCTTTTTAAGCATGGCCCTCTGAACCAGCTTTATAAACTTAAAGCTCGATTTAGTGGTAAAACTGGTCATGATGGTCTGAAATCAAGCGTGGGACTGAATCCTGTGGTGTGAAAAGATACCAGGTTTAGCTTTGGTACTGGCTGATGTCCTTATCCTGTCAGCCAACCACCCTTTTTGGGAAGCAGGTGAGCGAAGGCATCCTGGAGCCAGTGGCAAGGGAGAGCCCTGCTGTTAGGGGACACCCTACTAATGGGCCACTCTTGATGGGATGGGTGGAGACTGTCCTCCCTCTGGTGCATGCCAGGACTCAGCCAAGTGGCACAAGTGACTGCCCTGGGAGCTGGGCTTCAGCCTCTTCCCCAGGTGGAAAGAGACTCTGGCTGCAGGGTTTTTTTCTGAGATGTGAGGAGAGCTGGGGCTTTCCAGGCAGCCTTCTGCTCCCAGAGTGGAACTAGAATGCTTCCCCTCTGCCAAAGAAAACATGGGGTGTGGTGGATGTGATAGGATTTAGGGCTGGGCTGGCTTTCCTCCTCAGCCCGGAGAGTCTTGGCTGGTCCCCACTGTGCACACCTATGACTGCGGGTCCTCTGCCACATGGTCCAGCTCTTGTGCCTGTGACTGCAAATCCCAGCATTGTGCTTGGGTCTTGTTCTGAGGCTGGGCAGAGGGAGGCAGCTGGGGAAAGCTGCTGGGCTTTATAGGAAGGTGGAGGTGGCTTTGTGTTTCCTGCTCGGATGTTTACCTGGCTGTGGGTGGGGTGGGGACTGCAGCAGCACCAGCCCTGCGGTGCCGTGCCAGGCAGAGCTGCTCCAGAACTGCACAGCTGGCAAGGGCCTGTGGAGCACTGGTCATTAGTGTCACCTGCCAAGAGCTTCTGGCCTTGCAGAAGTGGCTGGGTTGGTGTTTAGAGAAGGGCAAGGATGCCTTGTGCCTTTGCTTGGAGGAAGTCCTGTCTACTCTGTCAGAGCACACAGAGTGTGAAGAGCAGAGGTTGTGCCCCTACAGACTTTGAAATCAACATCAGTCCTGGCAGTTTCTCGAGCAGCTGCTGGAAAATTCTGTGCTTCAAAGATACAAATGGCTGCTGAGAAGAGGAAAAAGCTTTTCTGATCTCCCTGACTGCCAGGGTTTGGATGAAAAGAAATCATCCTTAATTGTAGCTAGGGCAAAGCAGCAGAATTTTCTCAGGGTAAAGGCAAAGTGCTTTGGGGCACAGGACAGGTTTGATCCTTTCCAGTCTGGTTTCCTGAGTCTGGGGGGCACTTTTACCTTGAAAATAACTTCTACAATTATTGGAATACTAATCAAATGCCTTCTACCAGAGCTACATGCAGGAGCAGTACTCTTTTGTCTCTTTGCTAGGAGTCAGGGTTGTGTTTTCCTCAGTTCACATATTCAGACTAATTTGTCATTGGTTATGCAGCTACTTGATGTCACCCAAACTATGGAGTTCCCTTTTCTCTGTACCTCTTCTTTGTGACCAGTATAATCTCTTTGGATGATGTCTGACCTGCCTTGTTCTGGACAAGTTCCCTAAAGAACCTAAAGAGAGCCCCACATTTGGAGTGAATGTACCAGCCTGAACATTATGTGAGAGCTTTAAGCCCTAGAACTTCAGGTGACACAAGTAAATGGTGGACTTCTTGGGAGGAAGAAAGTTGTTTTTGTTCCCTGATCTGCTTGTTCCCAGATGTCAAGTTATGTATGGCTGCAGGCTCCTTGGTACCTTCCACCCTCAAAAATCTCTTTGTCCATCAAAAACTGTATGTGGTATTTAAAATGAATTGAATTTGAAGAGTGCAGCATCAAAATAACAGGAGAAAATGATTTTTTTTTTTTTGGCAGGATAAACAGGGAAATTATAGGAGCCCTAAACTGCGTAAATAATTAATGTTGTTCTAGACTACAGTATCTTAGATGGTTGCTGATTACTGGATGTGTTGATTTATTTAAAGGGTGAAATAAACCATCAGGAAAGACTCGGCTGTTTTTGAGGTCTTGTAAAAAATCTTTTTGTTTGTTTTAATGTGGGACATGTTGCAAAAGAAACTGTGAGGTTCAGTAACTCCTTGACCACCATTTGAGCATCTGTCTGAACAAATCCTCTCACTTATGCCTTTTTATACCATCTTACTGAGGTCAGCCCTCTCTGTGCAGTGTCTGATGCCTTCCCCTTTCTGTGTTAACAAAGCTCCTCTGGCTGTCAGGGTAGGGCATGAAGGCAGGCAGGAGGGTGAGGGCTGGGCTGCCAGAGGAGCTTGTGCAGTAGAAGCCCAGACTCCACTGGGGTGGGCTGATCCTCAGGGGTTTCACCAGCCAGAGGTATGACCCCCTTCTCCATTTGTCCACTGGTGATGGTGTGATTTGGACCTGTACAGAGCAACCAGTGAGATTTGGGCTGCAGCCTTGTCAGACTGTGATGGTGCAGAGCAGCCTTGAAGGGAACTCTTCTGGAGCCCGTTGTAAGGAACTGGCATATCATTCCTGCTTCCCTAAAGAGAAGGGGTGGGGAACGTGCTTGTCTGAATTTTCTCATAGCCTCTGATCTCTGCTGACCCAGCTGCATGCTTTTGCTGAGAGAAACTTTGACTGCTTAGCATAATACTCCAGCGCTGAGGACATTACTCATGGTAAAAGAGCAATGTGTGTGGGTGGGGAGGATTAAACTGAATTTCAGAGATGTCTGGTTGTCACTGGTGGCCTTGGAAGTATGTTCATGTCTGTCCTTTCCAGCAACGACCCAGCTGGGTTTTCCTCTCAAACGCACATAGGTGCAGTTTCTCCAGATCTTTTTCTTGGCTGATGTTAATTTTCTCATTTCTTATCTCTTCATCACGTCTTGCAATGTGTGTTTAGGTGTGGAGTGATGGGTGATGCCGGAGGCTGTAGGGTCTGTGAGAAACTGTGAAGAGCTGACAGACTGAGCACGTAGGGTGCCAGAATGGATGAGGGGAGAAGGCCAGAAAAAATTGAATTAATTTTAGACCCGCCCAGCTGTCTTGACTCACATGGAGCTGAGTTATGCTGCTTTTCACAAAAATGCTTCCCACCCATCCTGCCTCTCACTTGCTGTGGGCAGCAGCTTCCCTCAATAATACCCACTGCTGCCTCTTGGATCCTTGCCTGCAGAAGGAAAAAAGGCACCATATATCCCTGTTGAGGGACTGCAGAGCTTGTTAGGTAGCATGTATGGAGGCAGTTGCATCAAATGTAAAATGCGGTTATGTTTGGCAAGCTCTGGGACAGATAAAAGTTTTATAAAGAGGTCCTGGGAGCTGAATAAGCAGCCAAATGTTTCTCCTGCTGCTAAAGCATTGTAAATGCACTTGCCCAAAAACTATCTGAAGACTTGATATTTCATAGCGCTTTGTTTGCTGCCTGGCCACCAGTGCAAAGAAACAATAGCGAGCAAACTGCCTGGGAGATGATCATCTGAGCTTTGCAAAGTCCTGATGGTGTTCGCAAGGTGGAGCCCAAAGTGTGTGTGCAAGGGGGCACATGTGCACAAAGCTTTACTTTGTAGTATAAGAAAGTAATGTGGTTTTTTTCTTCTGTCTAAACCAATCCTAAATCTGTGGGACCTCTTTTAAAAAATGGGTCCAAGCCTACAACAGGTCTAAACTGTTACCTAACTGCACTAAGTTTTGCATGAATAAGGAGTGCACAATCAAACCCATAGATTGTGGGGATTATTTGTTCTTCCATATGCTGGCACATGTGTCTGAGCTGGTATCAAGGACACAGTTTGATGTGTCTGGTTGTAAGTATCTAGATTATTTCTACAGTAGTCCAGATTTCTTACACAGAACACCAGCCAAACAGAGCATCACCATAAGCACACTCCAGGACCTATTTTGGACACAGTGTGAATCAGTGCTGCTCTGCCTGTCTCAGCATTGTCTGGTCAACAGCAAAATGACCTAATGGCAGTGTTACCCAATTGCCTGGGAGCAATCACCTCAAGGTAGGGCATGGCTGCTTTCCAAAGGAAGTCCTTGGGCATGATGTTACAAGGTGCGCAGAGCTTATTCACCCGACTATGGTGTCTCTGGAACTGGAGGTTCCTAGTGCCTCGTGAGTCTCCCATGTCCCCAGCTGCTCAACCCCAGTGGAGGAAGCCCAAGCCAGTCAGAGAGCTCTTTTGAAGGACTCAAGAGAAGCTGTGATTTGTGCAAAGTTGTGTGCCCATTTTGTTCCTTGCAGTGTCTTTCAGCCCTTCTCCCTTTTCCATGCAGAAGTGCAGCTCTGTCTGCTCAATACTGTGTCACCCACCTGTACAAGGTGTGCAAGGCACTGCCTGCTGTCCCCCTGGCTCCTGCTGCCCTCTGCTCCATGCTCAGTCAAGAGGGAAGGGTGAGGAGAGAGGCTGTGGCAAAGCTTTAGATCATCTGAGAGCAGGAGCAAAGCAGTTTCAGGTGCAAAATATACTGGATGCCTGCTAGCCTGAAGCTTTTGTTCATTTTTGAAGTCCTTTTGTGTAAGCCGGCTGGTAGCTGTCAGTGCTCTGAGCACCTCTGCCTGCTTTCCCCCCAGCCACATGCCTGCCCCTGCTGCTTCCCATGGACTAGGCAGGGATGTGACAAAAATTACAGCAGGAAAACGTCTTCCCAGTGGCGGCTCTGTGCTCCTCACTTTATAACAGAAACGCCTTTTGCCTGATAACACTGAGATAAGCCCAGACCTTACTGTGAGGGGGGAACGGAGCATTGCTAGTAGCTATAAATCATATAAATCATCCTAAAAGGATGGGGGATGGGTTCCCTCCATACCCTGCCCTTGTGCAGACATGTTTGCTGTGAACAGTCCTGGCAGGCAGCGATTTGTAGAAGGTTGCATTTCAGGGCAAGTTATTTCCAGACCTGAAGAAGCTGGATTTTGAAACATGTTTACTTTTGGCAGATACACTTCTCTTTTTTATTATTGTGCATCCTTTTAGCTTGTCCTTAGGGGAGAGGTTTATGTGGTACCTGAGTGGATGTAATGGCCCTTGTGCTACCAGTGGCTCTTATCTGCTGGAGAAAAGCAGTCATGTTTCAAATTCCTCTGAAGTGGACACAGAAGGGAACTGACACCACAAGCACTGGCAATATGCTGAGATGTCACTGTGAATGCCAGTTGCTCTTCCTGGTGGCTCTTGGGGGTTCTTCAAGAGGCTTCAGTATTTCAGTGACCCTGGCTGCTGTGGCTTAGCTGTTCCTGGTGATAGAGGATCATTTCTACCAGCCTATCACATATTGTGTAACTATCAGTCTTGAAATGCAAGCTGTGGCTGAGTCTCCAGCAGTGTTCTGGTGCTGGCGTTAATCCACTGTTGTTCTTGACCCTTTGGCAGCTTGTCTGATTGAAAATGAGTCATGGTAACAGTGTACTCAGCTTGGTGGTCCTTACAGGGGTGAGTAATGTGCCTCTCTCCCTCCTTTGGTAGCAGTGGAAATAAAGGCCCCAAGAAACCAAGTGGCTCAGTTACGGTCCAAAGACCAGGAGAGGACCCACACTGTTTCCTGCAGGCTCCTTTTGATTCAATGATATCCTTAGGGATGTGTCTTACGGTTTTTATCATGACAGCTCCCGAGTCCGGTGGGACTATAGGCGGCTTTCAGTGCTCCGGATTTCTTCAGAGCTGCGAACTGTCCCTGTGTGCTGGTTTTGGCTGGAGTAGAATTGTTCACAGTGGCTGGTATGGGGCTGTGTTTTGGATTTGTTCTGAGCACGGGGTTGATAATACAGAGATGTTTTTGTTATTGCT
>VYZT01031140.1:51309-104575 GCA_013400735.1 Pomatostomus ruficeps
AATTCCTTGTTTTGCTTTGCTTGCATGTGTAGCTTTTGCTTTCCCTATTAAACTGTGTCTCAACACAGAAGTTTTTTCACTTTACTCTCCCAATTCTCTCCCTGATCTTGCAGGTGGGGAAGTGGTCAGCTGCATGAGGCTTGACTGCTGGCTGGGGTTGAACCATGACACCCTATCACAAGGTTTACAGGAGGTACTCTCAAGGCAATTAATCCAGTGGAGTGGCTGCAGATTGCACTCAATGGCCTCTATAGGTCACCAGTCAGCTGCAGGCTGCGGCTTGGCAGGTGATGATCTTCACATTTAAATCAGATTTTCTGTATCCATCTAGTGCTTTGTCTGGTGTTTTCATCAGCACTTCCTCTGTCAGTTCAGAGACTGCTTGCAGCATTCAAAGTGGTGTGCAGGTAGACATTCACTGCTGGTTGACCCATCTGAGGCTCCTTGGATTAATGTTGAGCACCTTGGTCAGCTTGGACATCTGTGATCCACATCTGTGTCCTTCCTTTTTCCATTAAATACTTTCCTAGTAGAGAGGTGAAAAAAGAAAAATCCCTTGTGATCTTTCTTCTGGTTGGGGAAAATAGCCCTCTACAGCTGTGAGGAGATGTGCTGAATAGCCTTAGTTTTGGCCCAGGGAAAACAGTGATTGCTACTAATGTGTGACACTTCTAGAAACGGGACTGTTTCCCTAGGGGCAATGATTTGCCAACCAAACCCTAGTTAGGAGGGATCTCTAAATCTTGGGAATGATATTTACATCTGAAAGCTCTGCCAGGTTTGCTCAGCTGCTTTCCAGCATGCTGAAACCTAGCATGAATGTGTAGAATGAATACCAGTTGCAGTGGACTCATAAATGAGGTATGTCTCAGCTGCAAGGCATGTTTTAATCTGTACTCGTGTCTGGGAGCAGTCCACCTTTCTCATTTCCTCTGCCTATTAAATAATGGACGAAAGCCCATAGAAATCATTACACTCCTTTCACAAACTCATTAAATCTGCACAAAATCTTACATAGGGTTTGCAAAATCACAAACATGACATTATTCACCCTCTGCCCAGGCAATAATTTTGGCCCAAAGAGGACTCAGTTGTTAAGAGGACACCTCTACTAAGAAGTAAGGCAAAATGAACAAGCCATTTAGTTGATTTGCTTGAAAATGCCAAGTTTTAGCTGGGACCTTTTTCATGGGGAGTGTCATACTGATGGCATTGCTGCATACTGTCTTCTGTTTGGGAGCACAGGGAGAGGAAAGGGAGATGCAATATGGCAGAAGGTATCAAGGTGAGCTGTGGTCAGGCAAGGAGGTTGGTGCTTCTACTTTTTCAGGCACTATTGACAGCTTGTGGTTTAAAGATGAAGTTTCTGATGCCTTTCCCCCTTCCAGTCTGCTGGTTAGATCATGCACGGCTTTGGGGTTGATCTTGCTGAAGTCAGTAAATGTGTGTTGCACCCATTCTTGGGAAAAACCAGATTATTACAACTAAAGAAGCAATCCAAAATCTTGAGTCCAAACCTTTCCTTCAAAGAAGAAAACAAATGAGATTGTGATGCAGGCAAAAGTGTTTGTGATTGGAATTGATTGTATTGCGATGATTCTGATACCCTTTTCTGTCACCTCAGTCCTTAGAGACTTGGGCTTCTGTCTGTCCTCAGCACCTTCTGTTTCAGAGAGCACTTCTCTGTCCAGGAAAGAGCACAGTTGCTTTCTGTATGGTATTGCTCTCTAGCATGAGAATTGTCTTGAGTGAAAATACTATTTTTGTTATTTACCTGTTGTCCTCTCTCTGGATTTCTATCTGTGGGTGCCAAAACAAAATCCCCTATCTAAAAGACCTAGATAGATTTCTGCTGAGAATTTACTTTCATTAATTTTAACCTCATTGCTTCCAGGCACCAGTGAGAAAAAAATTACAACTTCTCCAGCTGTTTTTGAAATGTTGCTATGGAAATCTCCCTGGAAAGTCCGTTCACTCTGTTTGTTTTCTCTTAGGTGACTCCAGGTAGCAAAGCTGCAATAGCCAACTTGTGTATAGGAGACCAGATCATAGCCATTGATGGAGTGAACACAGATAACATGACTCACCTTGAGGCACAAAACAAAATCAAGGGTTGCACAGATGAACTGACTCTGACGGTCAGCAGGTACGTAACTGAGCAAGACTGGGGCTGGAGAGAGGGAGGGTTGTAGGGTGGGCAGTAGCTGTGTTTTAGGATGACAGTAGACCTCTCTGGCTGGTTTAATTTTACCTCTTAGTGCTTTGTCTGGCAGGTGCTGGCTAGCAAGAGGGAACTGCATGGCATCCTTTAATCCTAATGCTGCTTGCATTTGCTGCACTTTGATCTTATGAAAACAACTTTCCAAGTGAGGAATTGGCTGATAATTGATGGCTGAGTCTGTCAGGTTATTTTGTGGCTCCTAACAGCAAGAAATCAAAGGTGGTCTCATGAAAACTTCACTCATAACAGAGGAGGTGCAACCAGAGATGACCTTCCTTTCTGCTACACTCATTTAGCGGTTAAAATATATGCTTATGTGTTGTTCCAAACAATTAATTGCTTGGCTTTTGCCGTGCACAGACTCAGAAATGTGCATTTTGAAGCCTCTTGGTCAAACAGCACCGTCAGTCTTAAACAGTGACGACCCAGGGTGCAACAAAGTTCCTCTTAGACATCAGTCTCTCCAGGTCCTGAGAAACAGAAGGAAGGTGACAGCTGAGCCACAATTTCTGTCACTAGTGTAGAGCATAGGCTGGCTTCAGCCCTCCCACCATCTTGAACTGCAGAGCAATGGACAACTTAGTTCATTTCCCCAGCCGTGCTTTGTTCTTGGGCCATCTGATGTTTGAGAGGAAATGGAGGTGGGAAGGCAGGGCTCTGCTTTGCATTGACCTGTTGCTGCTTAAAGGAACTGGAGCCTGGTTTTTTTTGAGGGTGCTGGGGATTTATCATTTCTTTTGGTGTGAATTGCAGCTGCAGATACCAGCACACATCAAAGTCATATGGTAGATGCAGTGTGGCATTTCTAGTTGCTCTGGAGCAAGTTTTTCCTGTGCCTGCTTTCCTTCAGAGTGATCATCCATCAGTTTCAGAGCAGATGCAAGGGAAGTGCTTTCAAAAGGAGTGCAAAAACATGCCTTAAATGACACAGTGGTTCAGTTGTTCAGGGCTTTTCTGTGATAAACAGGAGTCTTTACCATAGCTCAGACAATACCAGGATTTCAGCAGGCATTTCCCAGTTCAGGAAAGTGATGGGTCTTGGCCAAAAAAAAGCCTGACGGTTCATTAAGGGAACTCACAGATGGAGGAACGGAGGCAGTGTGACTGGGTAGTGAGCATTGCAGCAGCCTGTTAACCCCAGAGTTTCTCATACTGGCCTTGAACTTAGCAGCATGTAATCTTCCTGCAAAGAGGTATTCCTTTTCCTCTCCAAAATCCAGCTGCTTGACTTGGCAAGCCAGTGCCATGTGGTTCTGGCTGGGAAGGAGGAAGGGAGGCAAGAGCTCTTTCAGCCTACAGGCAAGTTCACTCTTACAGATCATTGAGTCTGTAAAATGTGTTTGCTAATGTTAATTACAAAGTCGTTAAGTTTATAGCTACCCTATGCACATTTCATTGGCCTTGGGTGTGGAAGCTGCCCAGGGAGAGGTTGCTAGCTGGATCTGCAGCTGTATAAAATTGTGTAGGGGCTTTGAGTTTACACAGCCCAGCTCTTTCCAGACCCCCTTTCAGTGAGGTAGCATGAGCATGTATTGGATGCTTCTGCTGCTGTACAGATCACTGAGTTCTACTGGCAAGCCAGGAAGAGTGTCAAAACTGCAATGATGTGGAAGCCGTGATCTGACTTCTTATCTGTTTAGGGTTTGATATTACTACCCATTGCTCTTTGTAAAATCTGTGTGCATCATGTTGTCTTTCCTGGTTGTGCTCTGTTGAGAATATTTTATCCCTAATGCCCAGTGTCTCTGTCTAGACCCCCTTAACTGTGTTGGGCTAAATGCAGCTGGACTCAGCGGTCAGAAGTGCGACATAGTCTTTATTGCTGAGGCAGGAGCAGTTCTTTACTCTGCAATCTAATGCCTTGAAATGAAAGGTCTTGAGAGGATGTCTAGAAAGGTGACAGAGAAAGCATTTTGAAAGTCCTGGAGCCATGCTTCATCTTCCTGCTCTACTTAAGGTAGAGGAAATGGGTGAGGAAAGCAGACTATAGGGTGATGGTGAGCCCTTCTCTGTGAAGAAGGGAAGGGCATTGCCATGGAGTTGGAGAGGTTGGAAGGCTTTTGGGGGAAATGAGTGCCACCTGGCCAAGTGATATGGCTTGAGCTTCCTGAGCCTTGGTGGGCACAACTCTGTCACTAAGGCTTGATGATACAGTTGGTGAGGAAGGCTCACAATACAATCAGGTCAGAGCTGGAAGTTTTTCTCTGTCAGAGTAGCTCTGTAAGTAGTTGGCTGAGTATGAAAAGGAATGTGTATCATTTGCCCTTCAGCACCACCAACCCTTGGGTCTGGTCTCCACTCTGTGCAGTTGTAGCTTGTTAGCTGAATCGGTTGTACCAAGGAGCTGTGCTGGCACAGATTATTGCTCTGACAGAGCAGCACCTCTGGGGGTTGGAATGTCACACAGCTGGTGTGAGGATATGCCCAGCTGTGCTAGATTTCCTGGAGTGAGAAGTCTTCCAGACCTTCTTTTCTACTCACTATTGGAGAGATGTCTTGTGAAAGCATAAATCCTTAGTGATTTTTAAATTCCTAGCGGATGAATTTTTACCGATTACTCATTTACATGATAACCCATGCTAAATATTCTCCGACCTGCATTCAGTGTGGCAGCAATATTGTGCCAGGTGGGATTTCAGACACAGGTCTGAGCTCACACCAGGTGTTTCAGTTTCACCAAAGGATCAACACCGCTGTGACAGTGGAGACTTCATTTGTGACTGTGGTGTAAATGTGATATGTGGTTTGAAGAGCCTAGTGGGTGAATTAGTACAAGTCAAATCTTTAAAGGATAATATATACAATGGAGGTATCTCTGCTGCAGAGAGCCTTTAAGCTGCAAGTAGCTGGAGGCTGATAGAGTGTTTCGTGGAAGTATTATACTTGTCTTTTTCATGTGCTCTTCTGTGAACCAAAACAATCTTTATACATGTGTGTTCTTCAAATAGGCAGCTCTCTTCTCTTCTAATGATAGCCAAGCAGTTATGATGTTTGGCTTACTAATGATTATTTAAGAGAAGTGTAAATATAGAGAATTGAAAGAACTTAAACACTTCTGATAAAGGAAATGCTGTTTGCACTGTATGCTTGATTGTGTATATCAAGAGCATTCCAATGTTTCCTGTTTTGCTATTTTTCTTAGCGATGGTAACATGCCAAAAATATTTCAGATCAGATTGTAGGCAGGAAATCTAGTCTAACACAAGTCACCATTAAAAACATATCAACTTTCTAGCTGAAGAAAACATGCCTGGTCTGCTTTTTCACCCAAAAGGGCAAATCTTTTAATTTCCAACGATTTAAAACCCAGCCACAAGTTGCTTTCTCTGAATACTGTTTTCTAAGTGGCACTGCCAGGTGCTTTGCTGTTTGACTTGTGAACAGTGTTTGAAAGGTCTGTCCTCTGCCTCAACAGTGGGTGTTCAACAATGGTGCCATATACAATGAATTCCCACAGAACTCACTGTGTCTAGCAGCTCCTGCTCTATTCTGAGCCTCTGTTTCTTCATTCATTTTGCTTTTTGTTTCAAGAGAAATGTAGTTTCCAAGAAACCAAAATAAAGATTCCATTATTGTCTTCAGCAGTATAAAATCAAGCTCAAGACAGAGTGCTTCAGTCAACTCAAGCACACCTGGTTGCTGAACTGAGAAATTCACACGGAGATTTTTGAGTGTCTCCATAGGAAAAATGAAGTTTTGAACCTTTGAGAAGAGCTACTCTTCTTTTTCCTGGTGATTTTTTTTTTTTTTCAAATTAGGGCATGGACATCACTGCGCTGACATTTTAGGGTTGAGCAAAGCCTCGCCTGGGGCTGTTGTCCATTAAGGGGGGTAAGCAGCAAGATGTGTCCAACAGATTAGAGAAAGTTATCAACTTTCTTTGGAAATTTAGTGTATTTTGAATAACATGCTTCCCCTGATAAAGAACATCCAAAGAAATGAAGGTGCAAGAGGAACAAATACTCCTCCCACAAAATTCGTGTGGTAGTCAAAAGATCCAGGCATCACCCGTGTCAGTGGAAGTGCTCATGATGAATTTGACACACAGCTCTGTTGTAGCTGCAGATGTACAAAAGCAGGCACATGTTCATTGCAGCATAGGTGAAAATTATTTCTAAAACAAATGCCTCTTTGCCTGTGGCTATAGTCACCAGATGGCTGGTGGAACTGCGCAGCCCTGAGCAGCTCAAAGGTAAAGTGTATATTTATATAGGGTTTTTTTTTTCGACAAAGAAAGTGTTCCGATAGTGAGTCTGTCCTTCCCTTTATGTCTGGAGGCAATTTGGGGATGGTAGAGGGGAATATTTGTGAAAAGGGGTTGCAAACGTGTAGTCTCTTGTTCTGCTCCTACTGTCATTTTCCTCAAATTACAAGCTGCTTTTCTGCCGCTCTGCTGCCAGCTTATAATACATTAATGCACCTTTTTTGTTTGCAAAATAGTCTTTTCATTTGTTGAAAGTGCTGCCAAGGAGTGAAGCTATGTATTTGTTCTTTGAAAAGTGCTAGCAACAGGGAAGTCAGATCTGCTACCAGAACCTGTTAAATGGATTGTCAGAAAGGATCATGTGTAGATGCTTATGAAGAAGAGAGCACATGTGTGATGTCCTCTACATTTTATATGGTAGGTTTGGTTGCACTCTTGCTTGCTCCATGTGTTCCCAGGTCTGAGCTGTGGGGAGTAGTTGCACAAAGCCACAATAGGCTTGAATTTCTGTTCTAGGAAGTTGGTGGAATCCGTTGACTCATTTAGGCTTGCTTTTTTGCTTCCCTGCCAAGAAGAGTTTTCCAGTTCTGTCATCTTACTAATAATTCCTTTGGCCCTGGGAAAAGCCAGCTGTTCAGTGTGCAGCTATATACGGCCATGCAGGTTGCCTGGCCCTCCGTGGCCGCTCCCAACCTCTCTATGGCCGGTGTGGTGCTTCCAGCCCTCGTGGGTATATGCCAGCAGCTTTTACTAACAATTAACACATTCAAAATAATTTTGGCAAATCAAGATTGGTATGTGTTGTGATTTTACAGCCTCTTTGGCAAGGCAATAGCAGTTAACTCTGCAGCTGGCCAGTGCAAGAACAGTGTGAGTCTGAGCAGTCAGGTGTGTCTTAGCCTTTGTAGCTGTCATGAACCTGCTCCAGATAAACTTCTGTTGCTTCTTCTGTGTAACTGGAGTTCCCTTTTAGTTTTAGTGGTTGTATAAAGAGGGTCATGCATGGAGAAATGCATTTGGGGTCTCCTGTCCCCAGGAAGTTGTGACTGTCATTGCTGTTAGAATTTACAAGGGACTGTATTGCAGCCTGCGTACAGCTTTGCTTGCCAAAGTGAATATGTCCATTAGTGGATGGTTGTTAAAAGTGACTACTCATGTTTAAAGCCAAGGGCCTGTATTTGACAGCTGTTGTAACTAAAAAGTTGATCAAAACATACCTTCCTGGTAGCCTGAGAGCTCTTTTAGTTAGTTTCTAAACATTATTAAAATTCCTGTCTAAAACTCTGGTTAGAGGATTGTGAAAGAAAAATTCTTTAGGTCTTTCCTCATTTTTCAGCTAAAAAACTTCATGCTGCACAAGAAACTTTTCAGTCTTTTGGGGTTTATTTGCTACTTTGGCGTCTCAGTTGTGTCCATCCCAGTGTTTGAAATGAGAATGTAGATGTGCCTTTCTTCTTTATGGAAATTACACAGTTCCGGGCACAAAGAATTAGACCCTCAATTTCCACCTCTGAATTTTCCGTTGAAGCTATGGCCCAACTTTGCATGCAAAGCACTGATAGCAAAATCTAGGCTCTTGTAATGTTTATATTACATCATGTTCAAGCGAAGCTGCTTGAAAAATGTTGTTTCATAAATACCTCTCCAGATTCCTGCCTTGACTTGCATGTAGTTTCCTTCCTTCTTTTCCTACCTCTGCATCCAAACTAGCATCAGAGAAATTTCTAAGCTTGGGTCTTGGTTTCTGCCTGGTTGAAACAGGAGATACATGGCTCATTCCGGGGCCCTGTCTTGGTTACTCTCTATCCTGTAGTAAGAAAAAAGCATGGAAATGTAAACTGCAAACATGATGAAGTTTGTGTATACATGTGCCTGCAGTTAATTTGCCTGACCCTCATTCTCAGGCTTGTTTGTGTCATGTTTTTGTCTCCTGCACTGAGTGTTGCTCTCTCATGGAGTCTAATTTGGAAGAATACGCACTAGAAACCACATTATAAGATATGGTTTATCATGAGCCTCTGAGATCCGGCTTTCACCAGACAGGCTGGGATTCCCTTGGGGGCTGGACAGCCAGCCCCTCCACCAGAGGAAAAGCAGGTCTGGCAGCCCTGCTAGCATGGCCATGCTCAGTGGCAGGGGTACAGCCTTGCTGAGGAGAGCATGAAGGTGGGCTTTTTGGCTGGGGGCCATCTCCCTCAAATTTGGGGAAAAAATCCTCCAAAAAGCCATTACCAGTAGCAGCCTGGTGTGAACTGAAGGTACTGTTACCAAGGCTGGGCTTAGCTTTCTGCTCTGATGCTCATTCCCTCCTTCATATAACTAAGATATGAAAATATATAGATAAGATACAAACATGGTGAGTCTAATCTGTCCTGCTGTCTGTGCCTGGTGCCCACACTTCCCAACGCTGAAGAAAGTAATCCCTGGGCTAGTAGTGGTACATCAGGTGAACTTTTAGGTGCTATTTTTCTTCCTCCTGCCACAACTTCAGTAGAATTACAGGCATTGACACGAGAAGCAGAGGCAGGAAACCCTTGCTGAGGGCTGGGACCGTAATGGTCCTACCGAAGACCCACAGACCATGGGCTCCACAGGTGGTGCAATGGGATGGGACATGTGCCTTGAAAGGTCTGCTGGGTGAAGCCAGGGAGAGCAAAACTGTGTCCTTTTTGCCGCTTCACTGGGGCCATAAATGGGCTGCTGAGAGTGGCTGAGGGGCTCTGCTGCAGCTGTTGTGAAGACAAAGGGAAGCTTTATCCTCCCTGCTTTAGAGGGACAGATGCATGGCCTATTTAACATTTCTGTTTGGATAACTTCTAGACTGGATGGAAAGTAAAGCTTGGAGTGACCTTGCTGCTTCCATTTATATCCCATGACAGAGCAGAATGGCAGCAGTCTGGGGAACAAACTTGAGCTATTTGCCTTGCTTATAAATAAAGGAGAAAAATCTGGTCAAAACCCCCTGTGAGCTGCAGTAGTTGGCCATAATTGCCTCCCCTCTGCTGGAGACCAATGTGCTGTGTCACTAGCACCTCAAACGCATTGAGTGAGGGGCAGTGGGATGAAAACAAGTTCCCGAGGGGAAGTTTCTGTTCCGTATTCATACACTGGCCTGCTCCAGGCATAAATATTTCAATCTGAATAAAGCCTTCTGGTGCTTCCGAAGGCTGATAATAAACTGCTGTGAAAGAAAATGCTACCTCAGAAGTTCTTGGATCACTGCTGGGAGAACTGGCACAGGGATGCCTCATGCTAGAAATCCGCTGAAGTGTTTAATGCTCTCTGAGCTGCTCTTTCATCTCCAGCCAGTGTCCCTTTGCTTATAGCCTGGCTGGGTGTCTCATTTCCATATATTTTGGTGCATCCCCTGTTTTTCCAGAGGAGATGAAACTTGATCGTATATGATCTCCAAACACTTTCAAGGAATAAGGCTTTGTATTGGTCAATAGGCTGTTCCCCTATATGCAAATAGTCTTCAGGTATGGAAAATACAGCCATGCTAGAAATGAGTGTGACTTTGTGAGGCTTAATCGCCATAATCTGCGTGAACTTGCTGGTTCCTCAGGTACCTTAAAGCACGGGTTGCCAGAAGCAAGGAGAGAACGATTGTTTTGTATTCACCTGAGGCATGTTGGACATCCAGCAACAGCAGCTGTTGTGACAAGATGGTGATCAGATTGGTGTGGATCTGATACCATGCAGCTGTTACACTCACACTTGTCCGTGTGTGCCCCAGCTTGCCAGATAGCAGCATTTGAGTGGCACAGGTTGTCAGGTATCAGCTGGGCTTGCAGGATGCAATAACCAAGGGTCAAAGGTTTGCTGCACCTAAATACCCATAAAGGATATCTGGTGTGACCTGTGTGTTTGTACTTTTCCTGTGAAAGGAAGTACAGCACAGCAGCCTTCATTCAGGTTTCTTCTGTGTAAAGTCCACGGTGCAATAAAGGGAATAGCAGGTCAATAAAACTCTTCCCTGACTGAGAATACTGCCTCCCATCTCCTCCTTCAGAGCTGCCCTCTGGATGCAAATATTAAAGTAGTATTTATGCAGCAGATGTCTGGGATGTGTATGTGCATCTCAGCTAAGTTTGGGCTGTTTAAAAAATGTTGTGACTTTGGAGGGCTTTTAGAGGAATGGTGCAGACCAGACTGAATATATTGTGGGTAGCTCTATACCCTGTTTCTCCATCCTTGTCAGTTTTAGAAGCCTTTTCCTTTTCTAGTCCCTTTTTCCTTCTTTAACTGTAAAATCTCTTTCCAGTTATCCAGTTAATTCTCAGTGGAAGCATTCCTGTTTTGCTAACTAAAAACTTAAATTATAGCTAGTCCTTGACCCACAAATAGCTAGGAAGTACATCCATCTACAATTGCAGATTCCAAAAAGGACTCCTGTCAAACAGGACAGGACATGGTTTTCAGACCTCATCCTAAGAGTTTATCAGCCATCTGCTTGCTGCCTGATGCAATGTTTAGCATAGCACTGAACAGCAGTTTTCATTCAACAATACTGCAGTCACTCGTTCCTTACTATTAAAAAGTTTGGGAAAAGTGGCACTGTTTAGTCCGAGATGCTGACTACTGTCTGTACTTCTGAGAAATATAAGTACCATATGTTTCCCACAATTTCAAGCAAATCCAAGCACTCCACTTCTTCCTCACCACTTGTTTGTCAGTGTTTGGGACATAGCAAAATTCCACAATGATGATGGTAAAAGCAGTTGGTTTTAGTTGTAGATCTTGACTTGTGTTTCAGACTGCTGTGAGTAATTAGGTCAGACCACAGACTAGTAAAGGTTACGTAGACTTTCTCTGTCACATGATGTTGTCTCAGTTCTTAGTCCCATTGCAGGCTGGGATTTTTTTTATTATTTTCATCATTCCCAAACGCTTCTGTTTGTTCAACATGAATACCACTATAAATAAGAAAAAAAATCTGAAGACCCAAATGAAAAAATATCTCTAGCTTATCTTCAAGGCAGTCGAACCTCAAGAACAAAATGTTCTCTGTATAGTCAATACAGACAAGAATTATTCCTTTTCCTGGCTACCCATAAAAGCTGAAACACATAGCAATCTGAATTGTCCCACTTGATTAAGGGATCTGCATCTAAGGGATATCTCTAGCTTCTGCTTTTGGGTAACCCCCAGCTTGACAGTCTGGGTGGGAGCCTATGCCTGATGTGTTGCCTGTGGAGTCACAAAGGATAAGCCAGGACAGTCACTGCTGAAATCTTGTCTTGCTCCTAGGACCTCATACAATATATCTAAGCCACCTACGTTGTTTACCTAAAATGAGGCTGTCCTCCTGATGTGGATTGTGCTATATACAAGAGATTGTGGAAATGTTTGAGAAATTGATGAACTTTGATTCTTTTAATAACAATAGTGGTGCTCACTGATGAAAACAGATGAACTATTCAAAATTTGTGTGTTGCAGGACGGAGTCAAAAGTCTGGTCACCACTTGTAAATGAGGAGGGAAAGACACATCCTTATAAGATGAATCTGGCCTCTGAGCCGCAGGTAAGTACTGAAATAACTGTCTGCTCTTGTTGCCACTTACTCCTGTGAGAGGAGTTCCTGGCCTGATCCTCCAAGGAGCTGAGCATGTGCTACTGTTAATCATGTTGGGGATAGCATCATGACCCATACTATCAAGAGATTGTGTGGCCCTTGGAAGCCTTGGGAATCAGACTCCCTCCCTTGTGGTGAGAAGCCTGCTGCTGCAGAAAGCTAATCGGGTACCATGCCAAAGGCAACCTGCTTGGGTCAGAGGTGTCTCCTGCCGTCTGCATGCTCACACCTACGACAGGGCACAGAAGGCACTGTAGAGGTGTGGCTCAGTAAATCATTGCTACTGTGCCAAGCCAGTTGGTTTTTATAGATAGAAAAGTCTTGAGGGGTGAGGAATATTATTCACTCTCACAGTGTTTTCTGTTGTTTGGTTAGGTTTTTTTCTCTTACTCAGCAAGCTCTTATCAGTCTAGCTGTGGAGAAAGTGGAAGAGAAATAGACCAGCATCTTAGGTTTTCATCTATGGGGCAGATCATGCAGCCTCTGTCTAGGAAGTTGGTTCTGTAACCTGTTCACAGCCTTGCTTCCTTCATTGGTTTGCTGCCTCTGTCAAGTAAATGTAGTAGTAAATGTAGTAATAACAGTGATCTGTGCAAGGGCATTGCCAGGGCTAATTTTAGAGGATTACACTGCAAAAAATCTGTAATAACTACACTAAAATCAGTGGTATTCCTCTGAATTTTCACTGAGGCAGTGACCTGTCCCCAGTGGATTCTGGCTCTAGCACACATCCCATGTGAGTCTAGCAAAATAAGTAGATTGTAAAACTAGTTTGACTCTGCAATTAATTAAGTACTAATATGGCTGTTTTGGTTGGAAAGGACCTGAGACTAAAGCAGCACATGTGCAGCAACACCCTGCCCAGGCCTTGGCCTGGGATCTGTCCATGTTCCCTTTCATGTCAAGCTGCTCTGTGTTGCTTGGCCCGAGAATTCGGTGCAGTATTCTCCAGGTATTTCATAACTCTGCCAAGGCACTGTGTGAGACTGAGCCATTTGCACTTAGTTTGAGCTGGAGCCATGTGGTGACACCTGTCTGTGACACTGTTGAGCTGAGGTCTGGTCTGTGTCTTCTGCTGCCCAGGTTTTGGAAAGGTTCTGCTTCAGCCTTGAGACTTGGGGGCTATCTCTTGCCAAAGGAGCAGGGCAGAGTCTGCACTGAGGCTTTGCTGCAAGGATGTAGAGAGCTGTCATTTAATTCAGCAGGACACTCACTCCTAGAGACCAACTTCCCAATGCAAGAGACCAACTTCCCATTAGCAAGAATTACAGCCACTGCCACAAAATTAAACACAGGGCACAACACATGCCTTAAGCAGGATTTTAAAGCAGCTCACTAATTTTAGCTAACTGCAGCAAGAAACCTGCTGCTGCAGCCCCCCGT
This sequence comes from Pomatostomus ruficeps, assembly GCA_013400735.1. Taxonomy (NCBI): domain Eukaryota; kingdom Metazoa; phylum Chordata; class Aves; order Passeriformes; family Timaliidae; genus Pomatostomus; species Pomatostomus ruficeps. The sequence continues at coordinate 64,694 of VYZT01031140.1, forward strand.
CATTCACTGCCCCACCACACTTTTCCCCCTCAGTCCAGCCTGGATAGATGGTCAGGATTTGGCAGTAATGCTGGTGGTGGAGTACATCCCCTCCAAAACCCTAACCTCAGTTCTGGTTCTCACTCTGGCCATTGGACAGATATCCTGATACTGCTAGTTTGTAAGTATAGTACAACTGAGTTTGTTGGTAGCAACCTGTAACTGACTTGAGCAGGACAATTTGGTGTACAACTGAATGTGGAGAAATCTGTGTTACAGAGCTTATCTCTGAGCAGTGACCGTTGTCTTAGTCTTGTACTGAGAATCAATGGTTGCCTGAAAATCAGGCTTTGACCTCTTTGATGGCTGATGCTAGAAGAGTTATTTCCTGGTGTGAAAGGAACATTTAAACTCACAGAAATCTTGCCATTTCTTATTTCCTTCCTTTAAATTAAAGCAGATTAAATAATTTGCAGTTGCATATGTGAGTGGGGCTTGCTGCTGTTCAGAGCACTGGGCTTAACTTTGAAGGGCTTTGCTTGCCACGTACTGAAACAGGAATTCAGCAGTGTGAGGGGAGATGTATCATGTCTCCAAACCACGGGCTCCTGTTTACTCTTACAGCATAACAGTGCCTGAACATCTTAATCTGCTGTGCCAAAGTGCCGTGAACACCATCACGTTATAAGGTTGTGAGGTTTTTTGTTTGGTGTTTTTTCCCATTTCCTTTTTCAGTAGCTGACTACAGCAACTAAGTTTCATAGCAAGGTCTTTCTGCTTGGAGCATGAAATAAGAAGAGCATGCTGATTCCTGCTGGAGCTGTAGAAAGTGTTGGCCGAGTCTCTCTGGGGCTGTGTCTTTGCAGCATCATTGGGGTTTTGGCCAGGCCTGCTGCAGATAAGCAGTAGCAGAGTGCAGAAGATGCTATGTGTATGTATACCAACATGGGAAACTGCTATGAATTTTACCACAAAGATCCCGATCTCATTTTTCCAGGAGGACTGGTTGAAGCTGTGAGTAGAGCTGAATCTTCGAAGGCAGTTCTGAGCTGTTCAGGTTTTCTGAACTTGCTGGCCAGTGAAAACAGTATATTTGCTTTTCTTGGCAACAGTCTAGTGCAGAACCCTTATTAATTCACTTACCAAAGAAAATAGGATGTGCTGAGTCCAAGTGGTTTGTTTAAGTCCTGATCCAGGGTCCTCTGACAATGGTTCTCATTGGCTTTGCACATAGCCCATTGAATGCAGACACAAAATCGTACATGTTAATAGACTTACTTCAGGCTCAAAAAAAAAAAGTCTTTAAAACCCTTGCTGTAGAATTGACTTATTCAGATATATTACCATCTTTCTTAGAATTAATTTGTTAGATGTTGCCTCTCCTACCTTTGGTATTTTAGAAATTTTTCATGCTTGTCCACCTTCTTTTCGTCTTCCTATTTTATTGATGTAGCTACTAGATCTTTGCAAAAAATCTTGCAAAATAACTTAATTTTCGGTTTGTCTCAGGAACTATTGCTGAAGAGCTTGTCTGTGACCAGCTACGTATTTTAAGATCCCTGCTTACGTATTTTTTACCCCATTTGAAATGGACAGTTTGTTTACTCCTGTAATCCCTTTGGAGGCTGGTATTTGGTGACATGCTGCATCATGCCTGTTCTCGTACTTGGAATGTAAGTTCAAGATACTTTTATTTGCCTTTGGAAAATAAAAAGGCATTCTACAACCTCCCATGCATTCCCCAAAGTCCTGAATCCAGACTGACTTCATTGTCTAAGCTGATCTTTGCCCATGAAAGAGCTACAGTCTTATTATTATTTCATTGCCATTATCCTTATCCTTCTAAATTAATTTAAACTGAGGCAAGAGTGATGACAAAATTGCATTTCATCAAAAGGTGCAGCAGCTTGTCGGTGGTGATGGCTCAGCAGCTGACCTAGCTTTGTTTTGGTGTCCATGGCAACAATAGAGGAAGGAAATGACAGTCTTCTTAGCATATTTACTCAGTTATTTCACTTGCACTTCTAACCCAGATCCTAAGGGTGATTGCTCAGTGGCATTTTCCCATCAAGAGCTTTTCCTCACAACAGTGGGAAAGACTAAAATAACATGTCTGCCTCTCCCTTCTGCTTAATGTCTCTTGAGAAAAGCGGTCACAGCAAGAGAGAACAAGTTACTTGGTGACTAAGGTAATTTTAATGCTTATGATACTGACCAGAGACCAGCATAACTTTAAGTCAGCCATGCTCTCTGGTGATCTTGGGCCAGGCAGTAAGATCTGTACCCATGTGCAGGGCTGTATTGCCCCTTGGTAAAATAAACAATAAAATTCTATACCCTCTGACTGTGCCAGGTCTTGTCAGACCTAGGCTCTGTCTTGGTTTTTTGTTTGGGTAGGTATTTTTGTTTTGTTTTGGAGTTTTTTGTAAGATACAGATGCCAGTGGGGTGCAGGTCTGTTTTTGCTGAGTGAGCTAATGTAGGGAAAGAGCTGAGATAGTCCACCAGCTTCAAGGGCAGTCAACACCAGGACTGTCTCCATAAACTTGTCCAGCTCCCTGAAGGCTGTGTACCCCCTTTGCAATAAGGCACACGTAATAACATCAGACCTTGAGAATGTCAGTGAAAACTCCTGGTTTGACATGGATGGTTTAGCTCTTCTTAATCACAAAAAGTAAGGGCTTTCAAACATAAGGGGTTTTTTTAAATAGAAATAACCTTCAGACAGAGGTTAGCAGCTAGAGGAGCTCTGAGGGAAAATCAGGGTATTTTTAGGATGAGAGAAACAGACAGCCACTTCTCTCTTCCCTGCGCTTCTTAAAAGTGTCTGTCCTATGCTCATCCTTATCCTTGCAGAGTTAAGTCATTGTTTCCGTCTTGTGTATTTTATTTCCTTGGATACGAAGCAGGCGGGGGCTATAGAAACTGGGTGTGTGGCTGGCTTGGCCTTTGATAAGGCTGTGCATGTGTGGGCAATGCATGAAGCAATAGGTATATAAAGTAACAACACTGTTTGAGACTGGGAACTGCTGGCATATCGCGACCTGCTGGTTTTGGTTAAAAGGCGTTACTGCATGGGTGTGGAATGTGTCAGGGATGTGGAGGGAGAGGATGTGGGAAGCTAGTCATGTTGTTTTACCCCCCTACAATAACATAACCCCATACCCTTCCTAATTTTTAATCAGATTTCAAAGCATTGCAAAAGATCTTTCCATAGCTGAAAACCCCCAAACAATAATAGAGGGAGAGGTGAAAGTAGAGGCACTTCTTAATACTTGTGATTGCAGCTGATGAAACATAGCATGGTGTAGAGTTTGCCATGAAGATGTCCTCTCCTGAGCTGTTGCTGTGAGTTTGGCACGAGCAGCCTCCCCCCAGATCTGCCAGCTGGTCACCAGTACAGCCTTTGCTCCCTGGGTGGCCTCGCAAGGGCAAGGATGGAGCTGGGGGGTTTGCCTGCTGGTCTCTGCTCTCCTTCACTGCTCGCAGGACCAGAGCACTCGTGCTCTCTGAGGTTTGGTCAGGGGCCCGTTTTCTTAGAGCTGAGTAAACATTTGTACTGAGAAATGTTTAATCTTGTTTCCTTTTGCCATGGCTCTCGAGGTGTGCAATCCAGCATTGCCTGCCTTGAACTTCTGGGCTCTGACTTGGGATGCAAAAACATCCCACGTTTCTGAGGCCCTGTGAGGCAACAAGTTTTGCTGGCTCATTTGGCTGCTTCAGGGGCCTCTGAGGCTGTGGGGACTTCTTTTGCTTTTGTTTTTTAGTTTGTGACGCGAGGTCAGAGTGAATCCTCTGGCTCCAAGATCTGGAGCTTTAGGAAATAACTCTGCTGGCCAGTCTCTAAATCACTACTGCACACCTGAAACTAGTTTTTGGCTTCAAGCAGCCCTGTGCTCCATGTTTGACCTCCCTTTCCTCTAGAGACTGTGGAGAGGTAGCCTGGGAAGGGGCAGGCAGGGGAGTGAGGGTGCTGTAGCTGTGGTGGCAGTGGGGCATTACCAGCACCTATGAGGGCCCAGCCCAGCTGGTTGCCTTCAGGCCATGCTGTGGGGAGAGGAAAACCCCACTTACGGGAGAGGCTGTCTGACCCCTCACATCTTGCTTTAGTTTATTTAGTGAGTACCAGAAACCTCCAGATTTTTCCTGTTTCTGGTGGTGGTGAGGTCAGAGCAGGTCTTGCACAGGATGGCCTTGGCCACGTCACTGCAGGGTGGAAGGGACCCAAGAGCCCACCCTCACCCCAGTCTGCTCCCAACCTGCTTGAGGGCACGAGGCCATGGAGGTGTCCAGATGGTTTTGTGCCACTGGTGCACAGGATGAGTCCCAGCTCAGCTGATAGAGGTGGCTCATCCTGGCCTAGCTGTCTATCTGTCTGCTTCACTGACAGCTGGGAATTCCCAGGACAAACAGGTCTAATGGTGGTAGTGTTGGTGAGGAGGAAGCAGACACCCTTACCACAAGCCACGGGCTGGCCCCAGGCACAGGAATGACAGCTGATGTGGCTGTGGGTATTTCACAGCCTGGACGTCAGCATTGCTGAGGATGGCCTCGTATGAGAGGGAGGAAGAGGCCATTGTTTTCCCAGATAATTCCCCATGACGCAGCCTGCAGCTGGTGCAGTAGGAAATGCTGATCTGCTTCCTGCCCTGGCACAGGGATGTTTTCCCCATCCTCACAGCCTGGCATCATTGCTGGCAACTCTGTGCTGGGAGGGCTGTGGTGACGGCAGTGGGACTCCCTTAGCACCCAGCTAGAATGGCCATGTTGCAGCACCTGCAGCACATGTCTGTGTCCCATCTGCTCCTGGAGAGGGCTATTGCCCCTGACTGCCAGCACCCGCAAAACTCATCTGGCAGAAGATGTGTGTATCTGACCTGAAGCTAGGGTCCTACAAATGTTGTTTGTCCTTGGGATTAAAAAATAGCTTTTTCTGTGAGTTGGGGACATTTGCAGTGGGAGCACATGGGGTCCTGCTCCAAAGCCACTTGGAGCTTGTTCTTATAGATGGTGTAGTTTCAGGTAGGGAGGGGACTGTTGAAAGAATGGCTTCATTTTCAAAGTGAAGCGAGAGTTCAGAAGCAGCTGGCAGAGAAGTCTGTTGCTAATCTAGTTGCTAATCTAGTCTAGCTTGGTCTAGTCACTCTTGCTGGCCCCTCTGGAAACATAACCCCTGCAAAGGAAGGAGGGGAGCGAGGCTGATGTCTGTGCAGACAAAGCGATTTAACTGTCATGGTATCAGTTTATTGTGGTAAAATACTGCTCTTGAATATCCTGCCTGATGGCTTGGGAGCTTCCATACCCCAGCTTCCGATCAAAATAACCACTGCTGGTATCCCTGCTCACTGCTGACAGGGCTGGTGTAAGGGGACTGAGGTAGTGCCACAGCTTGCAGGGAGAGTGAGGTGAGCGCTTCCAGTTCAGCCTGCAGGTGCTGACAGAAGGTGTCTCTGAGGAGATCTAACATTAGTCACACTCCTCTGTACTACTCTCAAAGAAAGAACAGGTCATGTCCTGACTGGATAAGATCATGTCCTTTTAGCTGACTGCCAGTTCTTCCTTTGCAAACAGAGCATTGCTTACTGCTCTTGCCGTCTGTGCTCCAGCCAGAGATGCTGTTTAATGCTACTTGCCCCGTTTGCCTTGTGTTGGTCCTGGGATTGCCACAGCCTTGGAGATGCTGCAAACCCCAGGCATCTCAAATGCATAAACTAAGTGCTGTCCCCACATGTATGCACAGGAGAGCTGGGTTTTTGTAGTAATATTTTCCACTTGCCTGCTGGTGGACAGGTTTTTGGGAGTGTCACTTATCGATTTTTTTTTCAGTATTAAGTGAGAGTCTGTCAAATAAACACTATTCTAGGAGCTGGGACTAAAACAAAACTGCTGCACAGCACAGGCCCTAGATTGGAAGTTCTGGAAAATCCCTAGATAAATATATTTGACAGTGCGAACATGTTGTCTTTTGATCTTGGGATCATGAAGGCACTTGTTCTTTGCCAGTTCCTTCCACAGCTCGAGCAGAAAGAACAGTATGGCATAACAGGAAGTGCTGAAGAATTTGGATTATCCAAGTACCCTTTATAATGTTACTGCTCTTGTAATACTTGTTTGTAGACTCTTGGGTTATTCACCTTCTGTGCTGTTCTCCAGATGGGATTTTTCTAATCTTCAGACACCAGCTTCTGCGCCAATTTCTCCATTTAACTGTTATAAACTCCCTTATAGTCAGTGACCTCTATACACCTGAGAGATCCTGCAGATGTCCCAACACTTTTGAAAGCTTGGCTCGTGGTCTTAGTGTTATTACATAGCAAAAAGCCTGCCTGGTGGCCAAAAGTACGACAGAAGCTCCTATGTGGATTCTGTGCATGAGTGTGTGTTGCAGTTCTTGGAGTAAAGGCACTAATGTGATGTCAGCCTCTCTTCTCCATGTAGCTGCCCTATTTTCTCAACACTTGCAGGAAGTTAAAGATCCTTGAAGCCTCCATCACTGTCAAACTGATTTGGGTTTGGCTGACACATTCAGAGAGTCAATGTGCCCATGTGCATGTTGGGTAGGTAATTGAGACACCTTACTTTCTTAGAAAACCAGAGTTAAAAAACCCCAACCAAATTGTAAATTACTTCCCTTTCTCTAATTCTTGGTTGATGCTTACATGTTTCTTCAGTGCATGTTGTGATGTGATTTCTGCTTTCAGCCTGTTTGACCTAAGAGTATAACCCCCTTAAGCCTAAACCTTCTGCCTAAGTCTTTCATGAAACTGACTATTTATGTGCATATCTGTAACCCTCTCCCACTCATGGCCTCTGAATGGTGGGCTAGCATGTGTATTTAGTGATGATATAAGATAACTGTTCCCCATGGTTTGATATACATGCTGAAGTAATTTTTTTTTTTTGCTAAAATCCACCATTTTGCCATGGGAAAGACTATTTTCACAAGTCCTGTTATGTGATTTGAATGAGATTAAACAAAGGGAGATTAGCTAATTACTCCAGGGTCTTTTTTCCTTTGGTGTGTGGGAAAGCTTCATGGCTAACATCCATATATATTGGCCAGAAAGCCATGGGAGAGCAGCCTTGTCACTCCACACCTGAACATCTTGAGCTACCCCACTGATTTCAAATGACTTGTAACTCATGAGAGTGTTTGGATCCACACCGCTCTTCTCCGAGGGATCCTATGCTCTGCTTGATGCCATAAATAGCATTCGAATGCCATGAAGTGAAATGACTCCCATCTGTCAGTCTGGGAAGGCTAGCCAGCTGCCTAAGGAAGTCTGGAGACAAAAAGGTGATTTAAAGAAAAATCTGTGGGGGGATTTAAGTCATACTTTTTTCTAATGAGTGTTTATCCTGTAACTATATCTTTATCAAACAAATGCTGGTGAGATGTTCGTAGGGCAGTAAAAGCTCACGTCATTGCTGTAATAGTCAGTGGGAGTGGGAACTAGTTGTATTAATTAGAGCTGGGACCCATGGCCCCAGCATGCCAAGAAGTGCCCCGTTTCATCCTGTGCCATTGGCTGTTAGCCCTGTATTGAAGCCATGCCCAATCTCTGTGGCTGGCAGAAACACTTCAAAAATCATGTTTTGCTGGCATCTCTTAGCCCTCACTATCTCAGCCACCTCTGTGGCTGTTAGTCCTTTCTTATGCGGCCCCATTATACTTTCTCCTTGCTTTGGTCAAGCATCTTCTGTGGGAAGAAATAAGCCCTGGATGTTGTTATCTCTGCCACAAGGCTGCTAATTCCCAGCCTGCTGAACTGGTGTTGGGGCTTAGAAATGTCCTCATTTTTGTTAGCACTGCCTGTGATTAAGAAGAGTCTTAGCTTGGATCTTATTTAACTTGGATTTGCCCCTTTTCTTATTAGATTGTATCCTGTGTTTCTAAATATACAGTACTACTGCCGGAAGCCTCCAGTTTGCAGCACACCCAGAATATCTGGGTGATGTTTTGTACTTCTGACACTGAAGAAGTTGCTGAAAGTTAGCTGTCACTGCCTGTGGGCAATCTTTTGTATTAACAATGGTCATCTTCACACCTTTGTTGTGGAATTTCTTGTCCAGAAGTTCCAAAGTTGTTCATCAAAGACAGCTGTGAACCCTGGTCTTAACTGAATGAGCAGAGATACTGCAGAGCACTTGTAGTAATGACAAATCCCTTGGTTTTGGGTTATCTTATCTAAAGGAAGCCAAAGTTTCAGATGTCACTGAGAAGTGCTCTTCTTTCTGACTCTCATCTTCACTTCTCCATAGAAATCAACCCTTCTCTCAGGAGTTGCAAGAAATGCTTAAAATCGGTAGTGTTGCATGAGAAGGTTAGTCCCCTAGCTTACTGTAGGCTTGCAGGAGCTCCTAGGTGTGTGGCACCTTGAGCTAATAGCTCTGGCAGTGTTTCTGAGTTCTTATGTTCCCAGTACGTCACCTCTGAAATGTCCTGAAGGTCATCCTGAAGCCATCCAGGATGGGCCCTCATGACATGTGGAGGATGCTCGCTTGCTTTGGTGGTTGTGGTCACCTGCTCCTCAGCTGAGACCACACATGAAGGCCACCACTGCAGTGGCTGTGGGGCTGCCCTGTCACATCCACCTGCATGCCTGAGCACGTCTGATTGTTGCCTCTGCTCCTTTGCATGCAGGAAATCAGGCACATAGGAAGTGCACACAATCGGAGTGCAGTGCCCTTCACTGCTGCCACAGCTTCTGCCCCCAGGGTGATCACTGCTCAGTACAACAGCCCGGCAGGCCTCTACTCCTCAGAGAACATCCAGACCTTCAACAGTGCGGTGGAGACAAAAACATCACCTGGGGCCCCGGAGCCTACCAAGCCGTAAGTACCTCCCTCGCCTCCCCTCCCTCCCTGGGCCTCCAGGGAAAGGCTTCAGGAGACACAAGTCCGCTGCGAGGGTGCCAGTTTGTTAAACCAAGAAAAGCTCTCTTTCAGGACAAGGGAAGTAGAAGAGGCACAAGCGTGAATGTTGTTCCCAGGGACAGGGCTCTGAGGAGTGGGGAATGTTTCATGAGGTGCAGACGTGGAATTAATGCTGTTGTGTTTCTTTGTTTAGCAGAGACCGACGCAGTTTCCTCGTGCGTTCAGCATGACATACCAGCCCACTGGTCTGAACAGGTGCCTGATAGCTTGTTACAAGCACTTCCTAAAGTCAGTGTTTTGTGCCGGCTTTGCTGCAATGCTGGGCTGGAGAGGTACCAGCTAGTGCAGGAAAGACACCCGTCCCTGTTCCCAGCTGGCCTGGGATTCATAGGCTGGCTCTGCCTCAGTTTGGATATTTCTGTGTTTTATTATCAAACTTTGCTTTTCACAGGAGTTTTAAAAAGTAGCTGAAACATTCATTCCTGTGTGAGGAGTTTAATATATGAGATTGGAAAGGGTCCTAACTTTCAAAGGGTTTGTTCATTTTTGTGTTTGCAACTGAATGTCACCAAAGCCATTATTTTATCCTAGAATTTCAAAGTTCCCCTTTTCTTCATTAGAGGTAATAAAACAGGAGCTATCTGAAAGCTTTCTGGCTGTGATGGTCAGGTTGCTTAACTGCCCTAAGTCTCTGCATAGCAGTATCAAACTGCCTGGAAGGCTTTGGCTATTTTTATAAGAGAAGCTGGAGGACCAGTGCTTTTAGTAATATTTGACTGAATTTCTGGCTTGAGAATGGGGAGACAAAAGTAACTTCAGCCTCTGCTGTTGCAGGGTACAAAGACCTGAGATTGTGGTTTAACACAAGCCTGAAAACTTGCCCATGAGAGAAACCAGCTCCTTGCATTGGCAGCCCTGTCTGCAGCATGGTCCCTTCTAGGCAGTTGCAGTGCTGCAGCTGGAAGACGGGGTGACAGATTGCTTCTCATTTGCTTCTGGTAGACTCAGCAGCCTCATTCAAGGGCTGGGCAAAAGCAGAGCAAGGACAAGAAAAATCTGACTTTGCATTAACCTGATGGGACCATCTGGCAGTCAGATACCATCTCTGGTCTAGTCTGGAGTGCCCTTCATTTGAGAGCACTTCCTGGAAGCCAGGCAGATTTGGCTGGAAAATTGTAGCTGATGCCTTTCTCTTGCAGGGATCAGCAAAGAGGTGGGTTCCTTCTAGGGCTGTGGCTCACTCTGCTCCTCCTAACAGGAAGGTCCATTGCCAGCCCTGCTCCATCTTGGATACATGACATCTCTTTCATCTTTTCCTTGCTGAAACACAGCAAAGTGCGAAGGAATGCTGGGGAAACTGTGAATGAGGCCTTTGATGCTAATATGCTTTAGTTTACAGAGTCATCAAAAGCAAATGAATTCCTGCTGGTTTTCAGTGGGAGTACCAGGGACCTCAGCCTGCCATTAAAAACTCAGTGTAGTCTCCCCAGTGCACAAGCACAAGATGTGTAGGTTCTCTCTTCAGACACCCTTCCAGTTGCCTTTAAATTCCTGCCCATGTGTTTTGCTGAGTTATTTTGTACATGGCTGATCTTGCTCTGGGTTTACTTGATGTTTATCCTGCACCCTGGAGATACATAGCCTGTCTGAACCCAGCAGCTTGATCCTGCCACTGCACATGGTGACATGACTGGAGATCTAGTCTGTGCTTCATCCTCAGAGGGTCTATGATATAAATGCAGGGCTGTAGTACATATAGAAATAAAAGCAAATATCTGCACTGGATTTGATGTCACAAAGCAGGTGGGGAGGGAGAAGCCTCACTGCTGAGCACATTTGGTTTGGAATGGGAGGTGAGATTTCTCTTCAGTAGGATGCCCAGGCCAGCTTTGAGAAAAGCAGCAGTGAAGGTGGCATTCCTTGTCTGGATAGTGGGACCACAAGTGTGTGCACAGAGAGTTACTGTATAATGAAACCCTTGCTGCTACTTCATTGCTTTTACAACCCATGTATTTGCTTATCAGTGGAGTGCCTGCTTTTTAGTTTTTGTGTGGACACACCTTGAGTGTGAGACCAGAGGCACAGCATTAGCCAGAAGCCTTTAATGTAAAGTTGTGTATTCCATGGTGTGTCCCTCAGACAGTATTCTGCAGCTGCTTGATGGCTTGAAGTATTTGGCTTTGTCCTTTATTAATTTCTTTATTCTTCCTTTCTTCCTCCTCTGTATTTTCCCCTCAATTCGGCAATGCAAACCCCAAACAAATCTTAAACAACCCCGCCTCACACTGCCCATGTGGACGCGTGGGCCGGCAGCCGCCCGTCACCGGTGGGGGCGATGCAGGCTCCCATCGCCTCGGTGTATGACCCTCTGCGGAGCTCCGAGCCGCGGCGCAGCCACTGCACCCCCTCCAGCCCCAGCCAGGTCCGAGTGGGGCCCGAGCAGCTGAAGCACGTGGCCCAGGTCTGCCCCAACAGCCCGGTGGAAGTGGAGGTGCCGGGATTCAAAGTGCTGCACGTGCAGTTCAATTCTCCCCTGCAGCTCTATTCGCAGAGCAACATCCTGGACACCCTGCAGGGGCAGATCTCTTCTGTTAGCCCTGATTTCCCCAGGTAACCTGCCCATGGCCTCTGCAGCCAGCTCAGCACATCTGCTCATCTGCATTTCGGTGTCCATGAGTCCCTTGTCCCCATCTGTGGCTCATGGCATTGTCCGGTCACAAGAAAACCGTGTTTACGTTTCACCCTTCCAGCATTAGTGCATGACTCTTCACAGGAGCTTTGCCTCATGTCTGTGCCCAGCACCATGAGAAACACCAAACGATGTTTTTAGCCTGTCAGTATGTCCATTGCCCCCTGCACACCCACACAGCAGCACGTGACAGCAGCTGGTGGCTTTTCTGGAGGAGCCACCTGCAGCAGATGGGTTTGCTGAGGGTAGGAGAGTGCTCTATCCTGAAAGCTGGTGTTTTTCCTGCACTTGAAATTACTTTTGTTTGTGACTGACAGGTGCTGCCAGTCTTTGTTCTTTTGTTTCATTGGCCATGGGTGTGTGCTCAACATGTTTCATTTTGGGCTGAAGCAGGTACCATGGTCTCCATCTTTGGCTGATGGCACTCATGAGTTTGGAGCAGCCTGGCAGGCACCAGGCACATGGAGGGACAGTCTGTGTTCTCACCCCTGTACACTTGTCTGCTAAGGTTGCTGTAGCACAGACTACCTCTGCCTGAAGGAGTGGAGGATGCTCAGCATGCTCTGAGGTCTGCAGGACCTGTGGTGAGCTTCACCATCAAAGGCCTGGGTGCTGTTTGAGGTCTTCTTTGTGGTACTTGGGAACCCCCTGGCCCATGCCTCTAAGTGACAGCCTCTGGGTTTTACAGGGAGGACTTCAGTGAAACAGAAAGCACACTTATCCGACTTGCAGGAGGGGTCCGGCCAAAGATGAATTGTGAACCTTCTGCTCTGTGACCAAGCAGCTTGCAGCTGTGTGACGTGGTCCAGGGCAGTGGTCAATCCCAGGGTCTCCATGGGACAGAAAAGGACACAGCCAGATCTCATGGCTCCTGGACTGCTCACAGTTCCCTCATGGGAACCATGTACTTCAAAGCAGAAAAGCTGGTGTCCTCACCCATGGACCCACACAGCCAAGCTTTGCCATGTGCCAGCAGCCAAGAGATAGTGGGAGGCTGAGGATTTACTCCTGCCTTGTTACTCAGTGCAGTTGCTTGCTGTAAGTCACTGCTCTGGCTTGTAGTCAGTACTATGCACACCAGAAGTGGTCACACTGCCAGCTCTCTGTGCTGGCCTGCACAGCTGATAGTGCTCATAAAGGAGCCGCAGACATCAGCAACTGTTTCATGGCAAAAGGGAGTGCTCTGAACACTGGGTCTTCCTGTAGCCTTGAGATCCTTGTTTTCAAAATGGACTGGCATAAAACAGTAAAATATCATTAGTAAAAAGTAAACTGTGCTTTCTGAAGATTCTATGCAAGGCTGTGTCTTTCTGGTTTTTATTACCATCTTCTTGCCAATATTTAAGGCTCAGTGATCCAGTATTAGTCAGTGTCTCAAGTTGCCCATGGTGACAGCAATGAGATCTAGTAATCGTTGTGTGAATCTAAAACCCAGTAAAGGTTGTTGGGGTTGTTCCCTACAAAGGTTCTCCATGAGGAAACTCATGTGCATGGAACAAGACACCAGCTGCTGGTGATTGCTGCAGATAAAGTACAGATAAAGGAGGTGCCAAAAATCAGCCAGTATACAGAGACTCAGTATCTTGCAGGTGCAATTTCTGTGCCTGTGGCCTTGTGCTTTCAAAAGATACACATGCTTTTTGGTGATGTTTTTTAATTTAAGCAGCATAGCCTTCTGCCCTTACAGTTCAAGGTATTTTACTCTGCTGGTACAAATTTGGGTTTGATGTTTTTTATAGCCTTTTGGAAGTCTTGTATATGCAAGTGAACATGTAGGGTGCATACCTGGGAGAGCTGATCTGTATGTTTCACACTACACAATGCATGGTTGAAATGTGATGGCTTTGTTTGACTCCAGCGCTTTTTAGATGATTTAGCCTTTGCTTTTTGGATGCATGTCATTGAAACATTCTCAGTATGCAAACTGCAATAAAAGGCTTCTTGCATAATGTTTTTACGGGTGGATAGAGCGGTGGGATTATATGAGTTTACATGAGATGAACGTAATGTGGAGCATGGGGTATCTGTCTAATAGAAGGCACATAATTATTTTATTTTGGGTAAGAGGCTTCAGTAACTGAGATCCAGGCTTCAAAGGTTCGACTGCTTGCATGTCTAATGTGCTTCCCACTCCACTGAAAATCACTAAAGATGGAAACATTTTATGGAATTCTTTTTATGGAAATAGCATTTTATAACTCATGTGATAATTTTACTTCTGATGCTTGAAGAGTTTATTATGTAGAGTAACTCCCAGATGACTCAATTGCTCATTGGCATGGAAAGTATGCAGTTGCCTCCTCAAGAAAAAGATTTCCCTCTGCAATTTAGTCTGAACCCCACAGGATGTTTATGTACTTTTCATGCAATCACAGAGTACAGAAATGGTGAAACCAAGTAGACCATTTACGTTTATAAGACTGCATTATAGAATTGAGCCATCAGAGGAGATTTGTCAGCTATTTCATTTTATCATATATGTTTTACTGCAGCTATGGAACACAAGGCAGGCAGGAACTTCCTGTGTCCTTTAGTCTATCCCTTAGCCCAGCATTTGGCAATTTAAACCATTGATTTAAATAATTCCCACTGTATATTTGTCCAAAGTATTTTCAAATCCTTTAGTTTGGAGGTTGCTCACCTGTCCATGGCAATATCCTCTGGTATTTCAGTGTCAGTAGACATAGGGGAAAGCTTTTCCCGAGGGATATTCTAAATATCCTCCTGCAGTTTAAGCCTATCCTCTACCCACTGGATGTGGAGAATATCCCAGGTACTGCCTCCAGACTCCTTTTTTATCCCCAAAGACCCTTCCAGTGGCACAATGACCACCTTTTCTGTGACCCTAGGCTGTGAAAAGCTACCCCTGAAGCACCTTGGGCTCTAAGTCAAGGATGCAAGTCCCTCATGACATGAGGGGTGGCAGCAGCACTTTGGGGCAGCTGCACTGAGGGCTTAGCCTCAGCAGGCAGAAATCTCTGCCCTTGACCTGCTCATTAACCTGAGTAAAATCCTGTAAACGGACTGTGGCTCAGACCCTCCACCTATAAAATGGAAATAGTAATGCTCACTTGAAAACCAGACTAATATACTGCCAATCAGAGAATCTTCTAGTTCGATCCTACAGCTGTTACTTTGTGAAGGTGACATTTACAAGCTATTCATAGGGTACTTGCAAAGATTTCTTTTTAATGGAATAAACTTTACTTGGTTTGAGATTCACAGTGGTGAAAGGTAGCAGTGTAAGGTAGTTTATGCATACAAGGAACGTGCATGGATGGCACAGCTACCACGTGGGATTCTTATCCCAGCACATGAATTCTTTATTTTCCTGTTAACAGAGCAGTGATTTTCTGGGCAGACAGTTTTAGTTGCTGGGGTTTATGGTAGTTGTGAAGCGTGGAGAACCCTTGGAGGACTGGCTGGGGGCAGTTGGCGAGCAGCTGCTGACAGCGGTGTGCGCAGAGAGCCCGGTGTGCCAATCCCACCCAGAGCACGTCCGGCACCTCCATGTTCATGGCCTCCCGTCATGCGTGTGCTTTGCACGTTCATTCGTCAGTCATATGGTGCGTTGTCAAAGTTCTGCTAGAGGCATTGGTTTTCGTTTTCATCTGTTTAACAAGAGTATTCTCTGTTCCTTCCTCAGTTTAGAGCAGCATAACCAGACCCCAGGCAACATTGCCATAGACAAACAATCTGAGGTTTACAAGATGCTACAGGAGAATCAAGAGTCAAATGAGCCACCCAGACAGTCTGCTTCGTTTCTTGTGTTGCAAGAGATCTTGGAGTCAGAAGAGAAAGGTGAGTACTTACTGCACACTGGATCTGAGTGTGTTCTTCCCCTCTGCCATTCTTTGGGCTGAGTATCATTTAAAACTGTTTTCCTTTTAGCTGTTGATTGTTCAAGGTAACATGTGTAGGTGGTTTCTACAGAAACCTACAGACCCTGTCACTAATTTGATTCCTTAATATTCTCTCATTGATTAGTTTCAGTGTCTATGGGCCCATATAATTCTTTAATCATTGAGGAAGTGCTCCAGAAATAAACGCTTGCAACATTTAGTTATCAAGAAGGAATTTTCAAGGTCACAAAACCTCCTATAGTTTCTAAAGTTTTGCCCCTTTTAAGATAATATTCACTTAGTAAGACCATCTTAGCTTCAAGGCTTTGGATGGTATCACAAGATAGTGCTCTTCAGTGAGGCCTAGTTCTTCCGAACTCCATCCTCCTACACAAGAAAAAGTATCCACTTCTGCAGCTGAATGTAAAAATATGGAAGCTGGGTTACAACAAGCAGTTCATAGATTTTAACCTCTGAAAATTTGCTCTTCTTGGCATGCTTGATCTGACATCTGGACTTGTGCAGTTCAGAGCTATAGAGTTTAAGACAAAAAAGCCAATTAATATATTTGGGGACTAAATCATGCTCTCTTCTCCCCTTAAATAAAATAAAATAAACAAATGAATGGGAGAAGAATTCCAAGAATGACCTTTCTTTGTCCTTAAGCCAGCTGAGACTTTGTCTTGTGTGTTATTAGCTTGGCAGTGGTACATTCAGTTTAATCAAAAAAAAAAGCCTGGTGCTGAGATATTCACCACAGAGAGAAACAGACCAGCCAAATGCTGGTAGGTCTGAGGGATCTGTAGGGAAACAGCAAAATGAAGAAAACAATGAAACAATAGGAAGAAAGAAACCAGGATCGTGGGGTCTTTAATATGCTGTTAAAATACCTACCTGAAAGGATCTTTTAAATATTGAGTGTTTACAGCTTGCCCTCAGGGTTCAGCTCCTGCTGAAGGAGTAGCCAGGACTTCTCATGAAGCCAAGGTGCTTAGTAGCGAAGAAGATAAGAAGCAAAAGCCTCTCTGTTTTATCTTTCTTTGAAGATTTGCAGCATTGTTGGGATTCTCTGGCACAAGGTTTGCCTGCCCGGTCACGGGCCGGTATAGGCTCTGGCATTATTCCACAGTGGGCTGATAATGCCCATGGCCCAGTCTGCTGCACTGCTCGGCCAGCATCAAACGCACACTGCTGCGAGTCAGATGGTTCCGTGTGATAAATGGCATGTTGGATGGTGGCTGCTCCCAGGCTGGCTCCAGGCCTGTGAATGGCAGCTGTGAGCCATCGCCCTGCTGGGACAAGGCCCTGGGGACATCGCTGGCTGTGTGGGCTGACACCAGCTGAGAGCCAGGCACAGCGGCTCAGTGTGGGTGTTCGGAAGCACCATGGCCGGTCTTTTCAGACCTGACCCTGTACTCGAAAGTGGAGTGTTCCCCTGGGTGGAACGTGCCATGTTTCCGTGGGTATTTGGTTAAGAGAGATTTTAAAATGCGCTGTCAATGTTGCTGATAAGAGTAAAGTTCTGTTTGAGGTAGAAAGAGTGAATGGAAGTGATAGGGAAGAGTCTGAAAATGTGGTTTTCCAGCAAGCAAGCTGCTGCTTGCTTCCCAGTGAGGGTCACTTGCAGCAACTCTTGGTGGGCAGGTTTGGAGGGTTAGGGAACTTGCACCTCTGGACCAGCATGTGCATGGAACTGAGTACAAACCTTTGAGCTGAAGGCTGCCCTAAAGGCCAACCAGTACAGCATCACCTGCCCCACAGCTGAGGTAGGCAGTTTCCCCGTTTTCCTTCAGCTCTTCTGTCACTGATGCCGCCCTGGGCTGTGGTGAGTCCCTGACCATGCTGGTCACCAGCGTGTGTCTTTGGAGGGTTTTTCCGCCCCTTGCACTGGGAATGCCCATTGTTAGTGTGCTCTTGGTTTAATGCTGGTCAGAAGGGTTTCATCAGTGTCCCTCACAGTCCAAGGTGTTTCTGGTGAAATATCATGGGAGTCTCAGCAGCCTCCTTCCCTTGTTAACTGGTGTGGAACGCCTTGGAAAAGTCATGTAGATAAGATTAGTCCCATCATTGGTGTCATTTTGTAAGAGGCTCCTTTTTCCTTGCAGATATTTAAAGGCTTGCCTCATATCCCCTACGATCCACTGCTGGTTTAGGCATCCAGGTCAGCACATGTCTCCAGCAAAGGCCCTGCAGGAATTCCCTGCCCCAGAGAAGCTGCAATAGGGAGATACCTGGAGCATGCAATGCAACAGCAGGGGAGTGCAAGGTTATCCACAGTGTCCTGGGGTCTGCAAGAAGGAATTTGTTAACCAAATCTTCCAGGAGTCCTGGGGGAACCAGCTCCACTGTAAAAGAGATAGCAGACTGGAAAAGGACTTTGCCAGTTCTCCATAGCCTGCCAGGACACCCACCTCCACTTTCTGAGCTCAAATCTGGGAGTCAGCTTGACCCTGGGTGTGTGATCAGGACACATCAGGCAGACTGCAGTGCTGCCAAGGCTGGGGCTTTGCTTTGCTTTGCTTTGTGCATCTGTGCATGTGAGACACATCAGCTGAAGTCTGATGGGCTTTTAAGATGAGAAGATACTCTCATCTGACTGCCCACCATCTCAGGCCCTCACATTTCCAGGGTCAGGTTCAGCTGTGTCCCTCCTCTCCTTCCTCCCTACACATTCCTAAATCCCTGCCCACTTTCCATGCATGAGGCACTGCCTCAGAGCTGGGGTTAAAGAATATCATACCCCCAGCAGAGCATCTGCTTAGGAGGAACAGCTTCAAGCCACGCATCTCACATGCTCTGAAGCACTCTCCTTCCACCCCCAGGAGACCCTACCAAACCATCTGGATTTAGGAGCGTCAAAGCCCCTACCACGAAGGTGGCCTCATCGATTGGGAATGCCCAGAAGCTGCCCATGTGCGACAAGTGTGGATCTGGCATTGTGTAAGTAAACCTGTCCCTGGGCCTGCAGGGGAGCAGCCCATGCCTGTGCCAGGGGCTGAGGTACTGCACCCAAACAGCTTCACTTACCACATCCAGTGCATCCAGGACACTCAAGGCACATTTGTTTTCACCAGCTTTAATAACACTAACTTTGCAGTTCCCAGCAGTGAGGCAGGAGTTGGGTTTCCATCTACAGATCCATATCATTGGAAACCAGAGCAAGTCCCTGTGAGACAAACCTTGAGGCAGTTGTTGCTGCAGTGTTTTGCTTCTTACCTGAAATCTGTTTACAGCATTTGGAAACAAAATGACCTTTCTGTTCAGGGCCTGTGCATTTAATGCATTTCCTGTCTCGGTGCTCCCAGATGTGGTGTGGGGACTTGCCTTGGTGGTCAGAGATGGTGGGGACTGCAGAGCTGTGTTCCACTCCCCACTCTCGTGTAGGACCTCACACCTCCGTTGTGTCTATGCAGACATGGGTTTTTTTGTCTTTATGTGGGTAAAATCCAGCTGCAGCAGAGCTGAGGATTGGGTTTGATACAGAGCTGCTGTACCATGAGTGTGACCACATGAGGGACCCAACCCATATCTTTGAGTTGTTCAGTTTTTCAACCTCAAATTCTTCTCTGCAGCCCCATAACAGCTGACTGCACAGTAGTCAAGTACAGGTAGCCCACCTGCATTGTCATGGAAGAATTCCAATTTCTCAGATGCTGCCCACCACAGGCTATCAGATTGTTGCTGAGACCCACTACACTCTAATTGCATGGTCCTGGCACACCTAGAGCATCTGGACCAGCAGAGTCATTACAGAGGCAATCTGTACCCTGTAAAATACGAATCAGAGACAAACCCTGTAATTATTCTACCAGCTGGGTAGGTCTGGAGAGAAAGCACAAGGCCTTGAATAGCACTCAAAACTAATGAATTACAGAAAATAGAGATGGCTGCTGGAACAAAATAATACTGGAAAATTGTTGTGTTGGGGCGGATGGTAGTTAACAAATTGCTGTGTAGTTTTTGTAGTTTTCCTAGTCGTCTGTTGGGTTAAGCTGTGAAGTCTTCCAGTAGAAGCTGGCCCACCTTTGGCAGCAGTGTCTTGAGATGAAAACCAGGATCTGATCTCTATGCTTCTCCCACGTGTACCTGGCATATCGGTCACTAGCAAAAGGGCAGTGCTGGCTGTGCAGCCTTCATCACTGCAGTTCTGCATTTGTTTTGCCATCCAGTTAGTTTGTATCTGGATTTTGCTCCCTCAGATGGTCAAGATACTGCCTGCCATTTGATCCTGGGTATTTGAATGCTGTTGTGCCATCTGCAGCCACCAGCTAAAGATGCCATCACAGTAATTCTTGCTACCACAGGTAGTAGGACTGTCCTTGTAAAACTTAGGCAGGTCAATGCTGGGAAACACTTTCTAGAGGAGAGTTGCCATGCCAGCACATGTTTGGCTTATGAAAGTGCTGTTAACATCTGCCTGACCGGAGGTAGGGCCTATACTCTGACTTGTCAGGAGTGGAAGAAAATTGTTCACCTTTGGGACTGGTGTGGGTCTGGGCTGGGTGGGAGGTGGCTGAGGAGGAGGGAGACAGCGGTGGGCACTGAGGGGTGCTGGTTCCTTCCCCAGAGGGATGTTTGTGAAGATTCGGGACAAGCAGCGTCACCCCGAGTGCTACGTGTGCAGTGACTGTGGCACCAACCTCAAGCAGAAAGGACACTTCTTTGTGGAAGACCAAATCTACTGCGAGAAACACGCGCGTGAACGGGTGGTTCCCCCAGAGGGCTACGAGGTGGTCACCGTCTTCCCAAAGTAAACCGTGCTGCTCACGAAGCCAGTGTGGATGGTTTATCCTCTGCTGATTTTCCTTGGAGAGCATTATCCCTACCCCCTGCAGAATCTTGTTTGCAATAAGGAATGCTAGGCATGGCTTTGAATTTCCTTGTCATTATTAATCCTCCATCTGTTCACATGAGATGTCATTAATTGTTCAACATTCTTTTCATCCTCTCTTTCACTGATTTTTTTAATACACAGAATTTTTTTTTCTTCTTTTGTGCTGTCAATCACACAGGAAAATCAGAGGCCAAAGTCAGATTGCAACTGCTCTGTGTTCCAGTTATTTGCCATCTGTTTGCCTTCAATAAATGGGGTGAATCCACAAGGCAGAAGTGTCTGCTTTCTGCTCTTTTCCTTAGGCACTGGATTGAGGTTCACTGGGCAGCAGTAGAGGTGCCCAGTGCGTGGCTGTTTTTATCCTGGAGAATAGTGGGAAGGATTTACAAAGTTGAGTCAGACTGGTCTTGCTGCCGGCTGAGCTGTGAGCAGCTGCCTGCTGCCACCCAGCAAGGTGCAGGTGGGCACAGCCAAGCTTGAGACCAGACTGGTGGCCTGTCCCCAGTGCAAGGCAGCCAAGGGCTGCCTCCTCTGTGTCCAGCACTGCTCATGATGATGGGACTGGGCACATCAGTGTTTCCTGCTACCGCATCACCCCAGATACCCCTTTGTTCCCCACAGTCACAATCTGAGCTCTATGAGAAAAATGATCACTTGATGCTTGCTGGAAACCAGGGAATCCTAGAGCAAAGAGGGGAAGGTTTTAGTGGCCACAATGCCTGTTCTGGGTCCCCCTGGGGGGAAGCACATGTGGCTGCCCAAGGCATCACCCCACACCTGGTGCTGCTGCTGTGCACAGCTGCTGGAGGGTGCCTTTGGGGTGATGGTGGGGAGAAGGGGGCACATGCCCCTTGCGCCCTGGACAAGGGGCTCATGGTGCCTGAGCAGCAGAACCTCCACTCATGTAGAGCACAGAGGAGGCCTGCTGCGATGTGTTCCAGGGGGGCACCGAGCATCCGTCCGCAGCTTCAGGGGCTGTCCGGGCTGCTCTAAGGCATGGGAGGGCTGGCAAAGTTCCTGTAGGGTTTCACCCAACCCACCGATGTTCCAGGAGCGCTGAAGGAGAGACAGGCGGAGGGGCTTCCCAGATGGTTTATTCGGCACCGGCGGCGTGCCGGGGAAGCACCAGCAAGGGGGGTTACAGTTACATAAATACAGACATGAGGGGGCGGGGGAAGGGTACAACATCCAATAGGGGGGAGAGCTAGGTTTGAATTTGGCAGGCTTTGTGTAGGATAACACAATACAGAGCCCTCCAGGGGGTGGAGAACCGATACCGAGGTGGCGGGGGAGGGTACATAGCACAGCCTGGGCATGAAATAGACCGATTCTGGCCAGAGCACACTGCAACAGAGGCCTGCAGTAGTTACTTCTCTCACACCTCTAAATTAGATGCTGACTGTTCTTAATGGTGTAAAAATAAATGGTTTCTAAGATGCGTCCTCTTTCCTTTAAAACTAATTCCCGGTGGTTGAAATCAGCAGGGTGGGTTTGTAGCTGCACACAGGCCCTCTCCAGCTGGCACAGGGCCCCAGGAGTTAATGGGTGCATCTGCAACAGCTACAGACAGGGTCATGTCTCTGCCTGGAAAGTCCTGTCTATGTTCAGCAATGCTGTCTGTACTGCTGTGCCCTGTGTTTCCTCTTCACAATGAATCACATCACAGCATAGCTGCCTTTAAAAAAAAAAACAACGATGAAAAACAAACCAAAACACCCAAGCTCAAACCACAACCCCAAACCAAATCCTCATCTGGGGTAAAGCCGGCCTGTCACCAAGGCTATAAGCCTCCTGCTGTTCATATAAACTGTGCAGCTTTTAAGCAGGTTGGGCAGGGGATTAATTCACCAACCCAGCTAAATTTAGTTCATCCCCTCAGGCTCCTTTATATGGGCAGAGGCAAGCAAGCAAGGCTGCCACAGCTCAACCAGCAGACATTGTTTGGATCATCCCTGGGAGAAGCCTGGCTTTCCTATGCCACTGACACACGTCAACACGCACCTGCACAAACTCCAGGTAGTAACACGAGCAGCTTTATTTTTCAAGGTAAGAGTGGAGGATTTTTGGGCCTGCTGAGATGACATCTACCCTTCACTGCTACTAATGGGGGTTAATTCTCTCCTCTCCACCGCACACTTACATAGGGAAAGGCTGTCTGTGCTACAGTGCTGGCAGGAGGAACTGCAAAATAAGCCAGTGCAGCAGTTGGGAAGCACAGACCTGCAGGGGTGAAGGAGTGACCTTTCAAGCACAAACTGCTGTGGCTGTATTTGTGGACCAAATTTCCTGGCCCACTGTGGGACCATGGCTGCTGACGCCACCTGCTTTCTCAGCAGGCTGGGGGCTCAGGGGTCCCCCAGGAAAATGCCAGCTGCTGAGGCCATCTGGAACGCTGTGTCCAGGCCCTGGAGCCTAGGCTGAGCCCTCCAGTGCCTGCAAAGTCACTACATTTTTTTGTACACAAAGGTTTGGCAGCAAAACAGTGCTTGTTCCAGGAAACCTCATGATTTGCTCTTGTGTTGGGGGCGAGGGCGTTAGAGCCTGGCCCGTGCCTGGCATTTCCCTGCCCTCCCACCCAGCGCCGCGCTGCAAGTGGGCGATAAGCCCTGCTTTGTGCAGGGCCAAGGGCTCCTGCAGCCAGGCTAGCAGCACAGCTGGGAAAACTGATCACGTGGGGCTTGACACAGGAGTTGGGGACTACAAGATTTGTGGAGTAGTCTGAAAGTGTAGGCTTCTAAGGTAGCTATAAGAGCTGATCCAATTTATTACATGGGAATGGGTTAGCTGAGGCTGTTCACATTCATTACTTGAGGACTTTGATCACTCTCTGCTGTATCTGTCTGAGAAAAGGGATGTATTAATCTTCTATGATGCAGGGCAAAATATTTGACAACTGCAGTGTTCACTGTAGTCTGACTTTCCAGATTCCTCAGGAATTTAACAGTAGGCATCTGCAGTCTGTCAACAATAACAAAATAAGTTAAATAGGGTCACTCATGCCTTGAAACCACACTGAGCTGCCTGCTTTAGAAGTTAATGTAAGGAACACACAGAAGGTTCCTATGTGAAGTGTGTCAGGCAGTTTGTGAGTGCAAGGGGACTGTCTGATGAAGGTGGACAGCACAAAGCACAATCTGTCATTTTTAATACTGATTACTTCAGTTTCCATTTGCAATCCCTCCCTGCCACTGCCACATGTCCCCTTTCTCCTTGTGCAGTAGTTCTTGCCGCCTGCTCCCCAAGGGCTTATGACAGCCCATTCCTCAGGCACAGCCACAGCAGAAGCTGCGGGCCATGGCAGGCTTGAGAGGGCTGGTGTGGGATACAGTAGCGGATCTCCCTCCACAGCTGAACAGGAATCACTATTTTTAAAACTGTTTACACCGTTAAAAAGACCCTGCTGGTGGCAGTGACTTGACAGAGCTGGCCCCAGGAGATAAAGCTGACAGAAAAGGGTTAAAAACCCCAATACTATCATCAAGACAGACTTCTCTTATTTTCCTCTTCTCACAGGCCATACCATCACCATGTTCATGCCAATAAAACAGCACTCAGCAGCATGGCCAGTTGCTCCAGCTCACACATTTAAGTTTCATTTGCTAATGGCTCAGATTTTTGTCAAGGTAGAGTCTTGGCAGCTCAAACATCATCTCTGCTAAAGCAGGTAAGTAAGAATAGCCCAATGATGGCATGTGTGGAGTGCATTTCAGTGCTGGTGAAATGCCATTAAATAGATTCTAACGTGTGAAATGGTTTTCCACATATTATCTTGTCATCACCTGGAAAAACTTGGGAAAAAGAAAACCTGCAAATAGACATACAGTAGTGACACACTACCAAGCCAAGACCACTTCTTCTGCCCAGACATTCAATCTCAGCACTCAAACATCTGCAAACACCTACAAAAGGAGAACAAGAGCGGGATGTATCTGGATGCAGCAGGGGACAGAAGCACTGCTTCCAAGTCACCAGGACAGATCTATTGTACCAGGGCATCTCACCTCCCCACAAGATCTTGTCTGTTGTTTGCTAACAGAACAGATAAACAGGACAAGCTGTCTTGTAGTGAGATATTTTGGCATCGTGACGTTAGGTTAACATTGGCCTGACATCTCCCAGCTGCCAATAAACATCTTGCTGTCAAAGTGAGATCTGGAAAGATAAGCTGGATTTCTAACTGACAGACAACTCACCTTATATATGGAAGTGACTATAGAAGTGACACCAGACTTCCACAAAGCAGAAATCTTCTATACGTTTCCCCGGAAATCTCTGGAGTTTCTCCCATCAGCAGGGACACTGCTCAGGGGGTAAGTGAAGAAGGACTACATACATTCATCCTTTCGTGGATAAATTACATTAGACTCCTCATCAACACTATTTCTTGGGCCAGCTTTAACATAGGTACCTTGATATCACGCACTATGTTATGCTGTAATCTACTATCAGTCCTTTAGTTTTATACTGTGGAGTAATTCTGATTAAGATCTTTTGTCTGTTATCTCACCTGTTTAATAAATAATTCATTTTTTATAAACTGACCTGATCTGCCATCACTAGAACTTGCAAGCCAGAGTGACTCCTTAAACTGTTGCCAAAATCTGAGGCTGAGGCAGGGCTTGTCTGAAGCTCCTACTCCTCCTGTGACATATATGCTTCGAGAATTTGTCTTGTATCCACTGAAATATCTTCTCCCGCTAATGGACAATCAAGGGAACATTATTTCATGCAGAGCAATTTAAAACTATCAGCACCAGCTGCCCTGTACCCCAAGCACCCTCACACTATCATTCCTGCACTTCCTTGTGGTCTCTCCCCCAGCTGTCTGTAGGAAGGCAGGCTGGGTTCTGAAACATCAGCACCCTTTGGAGCATGCCCCACTTTGTTTGTCAGCATTCAGTGCTCAAATGCTGGACTATCTCTTCAGAGCTCAGGTGTACAGCAAGTGCACTCAACTGCAGGAAGAAATGCAAGATCATACTAAGAAGGTACCATGCTTGCTTTAATCAGTGACATTCATAGTACTTTTGGAGCCAAAAAATAATAGGGATGAAGAGATGGGGCTCCTCCATGGCAACAAGCAAAAAATATGCATTGCTTTCACTTTTTGAAGGTGGGCTAGAACAGCGGCCACAGCTCGGCCAAGTCTCTCTAAATAGCATCAAGCCCTACACACATAAACAGTGATAAACACTGCATTTCCTCAGTGCTACAATTAGCATTAATGCTAGTTTATGCATTTTTAGGAAAGCAGTGATTATTATTAAATACTACTTGTGGTGGATCTGGGGTAGAAACTCTTTTATTTTGCACCATATTGTCCTGTAATAGGCAGGTTAAGCAGGGTAGATCAGTCTTCAAAAGTTATGTAGCCTATGTGGGAGCAGCTGTCACTTACTGTTAAATCTTTGACCAAAGATTAGGTTGAGATACAGTTTAATAAGGAAAGCAAAAGCTGCACACACAGGCAAAGCAAAGCAGGGACTTAGTTCACTGCTTCCCATGGGCAGGCAGGTATTCGGGAGAGCAGGATCCCATCATGCATAACAGTTGCTTGGAAAGACAATGTCACTCCACACATCTCCCCTTCCTCCCCTTCACATACTGACGATGAAGTTATCTGGCCTGGAATAGCCCTTTGGCCAGTCCAGGTCATCTGTCCCAGCTGCGTCTCCTCCCAGCCTCCCGTGCACCCCCAGACTCCTCACTAGTGTGGCAATATGAGAAGAAAAATAGCTTTGAGTCTGTGTAAGCCCTGCTAAGCAATAACAAAAACCTCTGTATTATCAACCCAGTGCTCAGCAAAAATCCAAAACACAGCCCCATACCAGCCACTGTGAAGAAAACTAATTCCACCACAGCCAAAACCAGCACAATCATTTATTCTTAAATCGTGTAGTAGATCTTCACTAGAATTAAAGGAGGCAAGAAGGAGACTAGCACAGAGTATAAAAGGTGGAGGCAACACATACTGGACTTTGAATTACTCAGGCTAATAAGTAACTTAAACAGAAAAATTAGAAACTTTTGTCTTCAGCAATTACCAACAAAACGGGGCTTTCACCAGGCAAAGGTCAAAGCCAGCCTACTCATTAACAGATTTATCTGTTCCCTTAGAGGTAAGTATAAATAGCTCTTGCTATTCTAAGATACCTTTCTCTATATCAGGCCAACAGAGTAATAATGATCATAAAGTGAATGAAAACTGGCTTCTGAAGTCTGAGTAGGTAGAGGGGTTTTTTTTCATGTTATCTATGCCCTATTAACTAGCACAACTGCAACTGTGACAGCTCCAGCTGCAATTCCATGACTGCAGCTTTTAAATTATGCCTAAATGATATTTTCACAAACCAGAGCTGAAAGTTTAAAAGCTGCCTGATTTTTTGTTTGGTTTGTGTGTGGGTGTTTTTCTGTTGTTGTGAGGTTAGTTTTTTTTCTTTAAATGTATGCCATTGGCTAATGTGCTAAATGAGTAGGAAAGTGTGAATTAATGGACACAAAGATCAGCTTCACTTATTTAAGAAGCCAAAATGACAAACTTTTAGAACAAACCAGACATTTATTTAACCAAAATAATTTGCAGAAGTTAAAAACAGAAGCTACACAAATGGCTTTAACAAAGGCACACGTCCTCTCCCTTCCAAATAAAACTATAAATGACACCATATTATAAAAAACAACCAAAAACGGTGGTTTAGGACTTCCACAGGAAGATTTTTTTAACAAATTTGCCAGATTATACCACTGAGCACAAGAACTAGCTGCAAATGTGAAAAATGCTCATTTTCTTAGTTCTTTATGAAAGCCTACTGAAGGTACAACTATCACCTGCATTATACTCTACAACATGTTAAAATTCAGTAGAAGAACACAAGGGATTGGAACAAGGCCTTAAGGAAAGTCAGCATCAAGGATCAGTAAGCATAAGTGACATCTCTGGAAGATCTGTAAGACTACTTAGAGGCCACATTTGCATATTAAAACACACATTCTGCATTGGACTCTGATGACTCTTCTAGGACTTTGAAGACACCCATTTTTTCTTTTTTCATTTTTTCAGAGGTCTTCATTTGATCTAAGATTAAAACAAATCAAAGGTCAACAATAGCAGGTGTAGTAGAATTCAGACAACAAGCTGGCAAAACCATTTTGCTCCTTCAACAACAGCTGGCTACTAGAAGTTTGTGTTTGAAAATGTTTTTCAGTTGTATGCTTTTAGAAAAAGATTCCAACATCTCTGACTAAATCCAAATGGAGAAAAACAGTTCTAAAAGCTGCCTGAACTAGTCTCATTTTCCTGAGAAAAATACCCAGAAAACCTATTTAGTGAGGTTACCCGGAGAAACAAAGTTACAGCTCTGATAAGTAATACTCTTTCCAAAAATTCAAAGACCTGCAACTTGTTTTCCTGGCACTTGCAATCATTTTGTTGCCCTTCCAGTGAATATTAAGCTAATGAAAAAGTATTATATTTATATAAGTTTAATAATTATGGCTTACCAGGGTAGGAGCTGCCATTTTGCTTTCCAAAGCATTAACTACAGTTAGCTATAGCAAATATTCAGTATATGATCCTAGACTAATATCTTTGTATTAACATTTATTGACAACTTCATTATATTAATTTTTCTTAGCATAGCAAAGAAGAAAAAAAGCAAACATGATAAATATGATGCACACTAATAACCCAAGACAAACAGCACTTCTTCAACTTGAAAAGAAAAATCCAATTGTTTCACAGTCTGAACTTGTAACGATACAGACCTTACTACCCATGCCTCAAGAGTAACTTTCTGTATTATGAGTCAGTTAACTGAAATAAGCAGCTTTACAGAACAATGCCTTAATTTTCTTTCCTAAATTATCTAAAATAAAGCAAAAGTTTCCTAAGGCAAATTCATTTTCCACAAACTACACACAGCACATTTATATAAGGCTAAAATTTTTACTTTTAAATTCTGTAATGACTGGGGTTTTTTCCTGTGTCTATGCCTGGAGTCTTATTCTGCTACACATGCTGGGGGAAACAAGGCATCTTCAATCTACTAATCATACAAAAGCATTCTACATCTATGAACTGGACAAGAATTTTTCCTCTCAGGAAAGTTAAGCGTGTTTTTAAATAATATCTTGGCATGACCAAGCACTAGAATTTGCAGACAACCAAAAAAAAGAGTTGTGGTTTGGTTGGGGTTTTTTGCTAAACGCCTGATCCACTGACAAGCCATGAGAACTCTGAAAAGCTTGATTTCTTTCTCCCAAATGTTAGACTTATTTCCCCAGAAAATGTTAGACAATGTTAGGCAAATATATTTTGAATTATGACAGTATCAAAATATGTTTTGAAACAAGTTTGCTGGAATAAATCTTTCCTGAGGGTAATTTCTGTTTTGATCAATTACAGCAACTCTCCTTGAAAGTTGCTTTGCAGAACACTCCTAATCTATGCTTGTATGCTCAGGGCACACCATGCCTGAATGTTGTTTTCTGGAATGCTTTTGTCTAAGTTCTGTTATTTCTTTGTCAGCAAAGGGACCAAAGGGTCCTTTGCCAAATGGACAACACAGCTGTAGGGAAGCAAGGCTATGGCAGCCTTCTACATACAAAGACTCTTACAAAATATGAATTTACTGTTGAACAGAATAAAGAAAACATGAAAACTCAGACTTACCAATAAGATCACTTCTATCCAAAAGTAACTCTAGATCTTTATCACTGATTACTTTTTCTTTAGATCCTTTAACCTCCCTGTTAAAGAAGAAATAATTTCTCAATACAGATAAAAGCATGTTAGTATTGCCTTTTCCTATGTAGCAGAATCCCCAGGACATTCTTTCCTCTATGAAGATCCACATACCACTTCTAAGACAAGAGAGCTCTTCACAGCTGCTTGCGAGTTACAAGTTATAAACTCATGGTCCAAGAAAAAATGAAATCTGCATACCTCTCATAGTCTCTGGATTTCAGTAATTCTATTAATTCCTGAGGGTCCAGGCAGCTTTTTGACTGTGCTAGACCAGATTTGCCACCTTTAAACTGATCTGTAGAAAGAATAAATTTTAAGAAAGCACACAGCGACTGGAACAAATTAGTCTCGAACATCAAAACTAATGCAATGTCCCATTGTTTAGCCCTCAGATAAACACACCTTACACTGATCGTGACAAACTCAGAGGTACATGAAGGTTTGCATGCAGGCCTCTCATTTTCTATAATGTGTATGTATGTAGATACAGATGTAGTATGCAGAAGAACTGATTGAAACACCAATTAAACACGCACACACAGAGCAGAAAAGCCATTAGTTCTACTTACAGTAAAAACATTGTAAATAAAGTTAAGATGGTGGATGTTGAAGTTTGTTCCCTTTGTATTGTAAGCTGGTTAAAACAAGGTAAGGAGTATTAACCACAAGACAGGAAATATGTGTAAGATAGTGGTTTGCAGAGAGAACAGCCTCAATTTAATGAAACAGACAGACATGACAAAATAATACCCCTGACACAGGCTGCTTTTTTGAGACTGTGCTAGCACCTATTTACAGCAAATCTGGATGTCAGTCCAAGAATAAAAAACATTATACAAGATTATTACCTAACCAAAGCTGAGCATGGATGAAGTCAAGCTCAGTCTTGCACATTTCAAGGAGACTGGCAAGACTTGCTGTTCTGTGCCAAGTTTCCTCAGTTTTTATCAACATATGTACCCATTTTATTAATGTGTCTTCACTGATTCCTTTCATCACACTGCTCTTCTTTCCTGTATCTTGGTTTCAGAAATCCTCTCTACATCTTTTCCCATCTCCCTTCAAGAACTCTGAGTTTATCTGTGAAGTGCAAATCAGATTCAAGTTCTAGAGTGGTCTGAGCAACAGGATTCTCTCCCCTGTTAACACCTACAGCAATGACACACATGCTCCAGGTCCCTTCACGCATCATTAGTGACGCTGTCTCTCCCTTTTAGCTTTCAGAGTTTCACAAACCATATGGTATTAAATTAGTGCTGTGCAGGTCTCAAGATGCCATAATAGTGACACAAAGAAAAATACAGTTCCCTAAGCAGCTTTCTTCAATGTAATAGAAGCAGAATATGGAAAGCCAAAAAAAACCCCACTGTTTTGTAACAAATTCCAGTTCTTAAGCTCCAATATTTGGACTGTATATACCCTAAATGGTTAGCTTTGTGATATTCCCTCTTCATTTACTTCTCCAAAGTTCCAACACTTTTTAGATATTCAAAATAACAGGATCCATAACATCAGCTTTTCATGTACACAATGAATCCAAAGGTTCCTGAAGGGACAGCCCTACCTAAGCTGCAAGATCTACATGTGATACACCAATAGATGCCAAGATAAATATTGAACTTATTGCAAAACTGAAGGCATTGACACTTAGCTTCCTTCTAGGACAAACAGTCCCAGGCTTCTTAGTACATGGCAGTCATCTATTAGAGCCCGTTCTGCGCTTATCTTGTTCGTGTGCTCTTGTGTGCTCATCTTGGGTTTTAACTTCAGCTTGGACCATAATCAAAACATTAAAAAAACCAAACCAAACCAAACAAGTGTATTGGTCAATAACATGCCTGTAAAGAGGCAGTCCTGGCAGTCACACCAAGACAAAAGTGGCAAAAAGGTTACAAAGAAAAAGGCTACTGCTAGGAAAAAGTAATTATCAAAGATTAGCTAACATCATCCAGAACTAGAGGCAAACCACACCTTAGGCTTGACAAGCAGTGCACTGTGCAGTAGACTGTTACAGGTGTGGCCTTTTTGTCCCTTTATGCCCTCATGAAAAGGCTTTTTCCCCCCTCAGTTTGAGAATAAAAGAACAATGAGAAGTTTTTAACCTCCTTTGAAGTTTAATATAAAACTAGTTATTGTTCAGACGCCACTTTATAAGAATTGCAATTCTTCAAGTGAGCCTAACATTTGGTAATTGCTATATATAAGGAGCTACGTCCAAATGTCACAAACAGAATAAGCTACAGAAGCAAAGCAGGATTCCTATAGGATCTGTACAAGAAAAATTCATCCCCAAAAGGGACACTTCAAAGCAATCATGTTCTGAAAGACTTTTGAGTATGACCAGCTAATATAATCAAGAACACCACAAGAATCACCATAGTTCTGCACATAAACCCAAGGATTATTGTTCTTTTTAGCACTGGCTAGCTGTTCAAACAGGATTTGTCTTCTCTGATTATAACATACGGGACAGAGGAAAACAGGAAACTGAAATTTGTTACAACTTGAGATTTAAATAAGCAACATATACTGATGTGAAGTCCTAAGAGAAAGATACTAACTTTTGTGGATAATCAGCTTCTCCAGCTTCCTCTTGGCAGCAGCTCTCTCCACAATCTTCTGGTCAATAGTATTTGCTGTCACAAGACGATAAACAACTACTGGTTTTGTCTGACCAATTCTGTGACACCTGTCTTGGGCCTGCAAGTCTGACTGGGGGTTCTGAGCAGATAAAGAAATAAATCAGTAACAATTTAGTTATGTCATTATCCCTTTTTTAAAGGGCATACCACATGCAGCATTTTTAATGGGGAGCTCAGAGTCAGTGCAGAAGCTGAAGAGACATGGTATGATAGAACTCTACCTTCCTTGACTCTTAAGCTTACCCATTGACAAGCTCTGCTGCTACAGCTGCACAGGCAGAGAAACCCAACCAGCTTGGACTGCTTCTGCGCCATGTTCTGCAGTTTTCTACAGATGCACATGGTAAGATGACAAATTTAGATGAGAATTTTAGTTGTAGGTCTGTGTTGGGTTTCTTTGTTGGAGGATAAGAAAAGTATTTTAAAAGTTTTCAGCCATTTCTAAAGCTGCTTTAGCTCTCCTGAAGCTGAAAACAGCAGCACTGTCTACTAAAACAAAGTGAAGATGCAGAGGTCCTCAGTTTCCTTCCATACCTCTCTTCTTCCCAGTCTCCAGACTTACAGGAGCAGCAGAATCCTAGCTAGCTAAAGCACATGTGGCAAGTCTCAGAGGAAATTCAAGGAGCTGGTACTAACATGGTAGCTGTTGTAAACAGGGAACGCATAGATCGTCCAGCTACACTCAGATTTATGCAATAAAAAGAAGGAAATGTATCAACAACAGGAGAAAACTCCTGCTTTTGGTAATTCAGGGCCAAACTCAGAAACTAACTCTAATGTTGTATTCAGTAACCCAGGACTTTTCAAATGAGGCCATATTATTTCACATACAAAATGCTTCCACACACTACTGTTAACCTTCATGTAACAAACACCTCATTAAAGTTATAGAAATGGTCTATACCATAATGGGTTAATAAATTATTATCAAAAGCAGCAAAAGAAAGCCATTTTTTGACACATATCACTAGGTTAACAATCTGTCAACATACCCAGTCACTGTCATATATGATAACTGTGTCTGCCGCAGTCAAGTTAATGCCCAAGCCTCCAGCTCTTGTACTCACTAAGAACAGGAAGACTTCAGGGTCAGTATTAAATTGATGCATCTGGAAGAAAATTCATCTATTAAAAAAAGTAGATGGACCAAACATAACACAGCTAATGTTTTATTTTAAGAGACCTGTTTAAAAAGATGAACACAGAAAATACAACACAAGCAGTCAGAGGTTTTAAGAAGCCCTGTGTTTTAGGCATACCTCAAGGTAATGGTTAGCAGCACAGTTTACTGCTTCAGTATTTCTGAGCTGCAGATACTAAGGCAGAAGATAGTTTTCAACTTAGAGGTGTTTTGCCTATTAAAGGCAAAGTACTGTGCAAAATCATATCCCAGTGTCACAGCAAACGCAGAATTTGCTAATGTGCTTGCAGGGCATGTCCATCTACTTACATTTTCTTCTCTCTCCGAGTAGGACATAGAGCCATCCAATCGACTAAATTTGAAGTCTCTCAGGTAACAGTAATCCATCAAAATGTCAAGCATCAGAGTCATTTGTGAGAACACCAAGACCTACAAAACCAGAAAGATTCCTTAATAACATTTTTTGTTCATAAGGAGATGACTCTATCTCACCCCCCGAAAATCTTTAGCTTTACCTTATGTCCTCTCTTTTTAAGTTCTGGAAGCATTCGGTCCAAGAGTAGAAACTTGCCTGAGTTCTTTACTAGATCTTCATCAACCTTGGAACAGGGAAGAGGGGATCATATATCAGGAGTGAAGGAGACCAATGGTTTCCCCAACTCAGAATCCTCAACAAAAGCTGTCTGAAATCTCACTGAAACAAGTGTGCACCATTTTCTTAACTAAAAGCCCTAATGTTGGAAGTAATGTTAATTTTAGCAACACTGACTCACTTAAATCATGATGAAACAAAATTGAATCCCACCATTTAATATGCCCAAATAATTATTTTTAGAAACTAATTAGTTTTCACCCCATTTCTCGAAGGAGAAACCCTCTTGTTGCTAATTTTTCCTCATGGAATAGTGCTGCTGTTGCTTTCCCAGTTTGTAATTAAGGCACAAGGCTTCCACCTACTGGACACAAAGAGGCACTGCTGAACAAGTTACTACACATCAGCCAAGCAGTACAAGTTCACTGCAAGTTTTCACACTTCTGCCTTAAACCCCTCTTCAAGAGAGCTTGCTAGATCTAATTCTTGCCATGGGCTAAGGGCAGGGATATAGAAACTTCTATGGCCTGAAACATACAGCAGCCACCTTGGTAATTATGAATATACTTTTCTGAGCAAGTACTAACTCCTGCAGATGGTGTCAGTTGTCAAACAGCCTCCGTTTTCTACACACTAATTTTCCCTCTCTTCCCTGATTGGGGAATCTGCTTTCTATGCACTGACTTTACATTGATACACCTCAACAGCTTACTCCAGGGTATAGCAGGCTCTGTTATCACTCACCAAATAGGAAACATGACTACATATACCTGCAAACCTACATCTACATTTAGAATGTGCAAGTAACTTCCAGTTCTTCAGGATTCTTTCAATTCAAACGATTTCATACTTTCCTATATTTCCATCTGCTTTGTGTAGATTAAAGTACCAGCTGGTCTTCGTGATATAATTTGGATTTTTTCCCTTTTGAGGAAGGATGCTGTATTCTCTGAGTAGATGACTCTATTGTACTTCGTTCAGTTCTTCAACAACTCACACTTAAATGTTACCACTGCACCTCCTGCAGTGTGTACACTTTACCTCATGAACAGTTCACTGAGGTTAGCATTTGTTTGGAAAAATAACCCTTGTGAGGAGACCCTGAGGCAGCCCCTAAAACACCTGGAGTCAATAGAAGCCAGCAACTGTTTGAATGAGTAACTCTCCACCAGTGGAAGTGCACTGTCATAATGAAGACCATGGCACCACTGTGCAAAGATTGAATGGGCACAGCAGCAGAAGAGGTCCCTGCAACTGCTGCTGCAGAAGTTTCAAATAATGATTCAGTATACTGCTGGAATTCAATAGGAGGAATATGCCAAATACATTGAAAAGGTCATTCTTTACTGCCATCAGCTTCCAGTCTATTGCTTTTTAATGCCCGGAATAAATTTTCTTTAATGCTTTTAAAATATGTACCTTGAATTGCTGTGTAGCAGGATCCAAAGGATATTCAATAAGATAGGGGTGATTACAACACTTCCTCAATAACATCATAATATTCTGTAGTTTAAGATTCACCTCGGAATCCATGGGGATGCTCACTTCTACCACTGGCCTTGAAAAGATACATCATCTTATTAGTACTGAAGTATTACCTTGTTATGCTACAAATATTTAAGAGAAAAAAACCCCTACAACAAAATCAAGCAACGGAGACACATGCTGTGACATGTCCTCAAAATCCCTTATAATTTGTAAAGCTATTGCCAGACAAAACTTCTTAGAGTGCCACACTTGGCAGCAAAGGCACAACTCTTTGCCATTATTGATTTAAAATATAAAAGGGTAGTCAGTAGTACTTAGAAGCAGAATTTAACTCATGCAAGTCACCCAGCAGAAAAGGGAACAGAAGCAAGCCCTCTCCAGACTACATGGTCAGATTTCCTGTGGAGTAATACCTAACATGTTCCAGAATCAGCTCTCTGCCTATCCCAATTTGGCCACATTGCAGGAATCAAAATGAATACAGCTATTTAGCTCTTCTATATGTAAGTACTGTCTCCAGCATAAGGCATCCATGCATACCGTAAAACTAACACAAACATATTGTCTGTTCTCACAGGCTACACTGGACTATAATAAAAATCTAGCAAAATAAACACATTTCAACCTGAAGATTTTCCTTATGCCCATGGGACTTTCAACCAATTTAGAGCGACCAACAGAAGGAAGAAATGGAGGACATTTGGAGTGACATTGTTTGTCTTTCCAAGCAACTGCTATGCATGGTGGGGCCCTTCTCTCCTGCGGATGGCTAACACTTGCCTGCTCAGGGGAAGCAGTGAATTAATTCCTTGTTTTGCTTTGCTTGCAAAAGCATGTGCAGCTTTTGCCTTCCCTATTAAACTGTCTTTATCTCAAACCACAGGTTTTCCAGCTTTTACCCTTCTGATTCTCTCCCCGGTCCCGCTGGTGGAGCTGAGTGAGCAGCTGTGTGGTGCTTGGTTGCAGCCTGGGGTTACACCACAACAGCGTCCTGTAACTCTAATGAGCCAGTGAGTGACAGTACAACCTAATCATTGCTATCACAGCTCAGTGAATACCAGGTAAAAGTCAAAGAAACAAACCATAAAGCTACAAGGATAGTGAATAATGAAATGTCATTCTTCCTGATCAATTTTCAGTACAACACAACAAGAAAAAAAACGTCTTTCAAGACAGGCACCTCTCTTTTTCTACTTCCTCTTGCATTTTGCTGATTAATCTTTCCAAATCATCAGGTGAACCATTATGCTCTTCACAGTAATCAACCACTTTTCGACTACGGCGTTTTGGTCGGCCTGTAGAGCTCAACTCAACTACTTCTTCCTGTGGGAAATGAGAATGTTGCCATCAACAGCAGCCAGCTTCACAATCAAAGGCCTGTGTTGATCCAAGAATTCTCAAAACTGAAAAGAGGCCTCAGTGGTGTGCATCACACAACACTTATTTAGACTGAGCAGCTTAAACTTTGGCTATGTAGAATAAATATGCAGTCAAATTGTAAATGTCTGCAATTGTAGATTTTGAAAGTTTCTGTTTGATTTTAAAAAGCTACACTAATACCTTACCGATTCTAAGCCGAAACAGTCAACTCTATGAAAAGTGTTCTTTCCCCTCCAAGCTACAAGTAATCAAGAACAGATTTATACTTATATTGTTTAATTCTGTGTCCCAGGCCTATCACAGTAACAGCCACTGAAATAGGTCTAACAAAATAGATCAGATTAAAAATTTAAGCAAAAGAGCAGGTTTAGTTACAACGGTAATGAAGCAATACCAATGTGGTTTTGCATACAGACTACTAATAGCTAGCACATTTCTAACATCCTTATCAGTAGATACCTCATTATTCCCAAGCAGTTTCTTAATGGTGCGATTGACAATGGCAGTATAGAACGTTTCCTGCTTCTTTGCCAGTGGTGCATACACCACAACTTCTCGTTTAGGAGGAACCTCAAGAGCAACATCCGACTTCAGCCTTCTCAGTAAGAAAGGAGTCAGAATCTGAAATGGTGAGCACATGTCACAATTACTTAAACCTGTCAACACAGCTAGTTTAAAAAAAAGAAAAAGAGACAACAACACAGAAGCAGGCCTACTGATGTAATGCTGTTTTGCCAATTTAAAGCAAGAGTTAATTTGCACATATATTTGGTTTTTTAGTATGGATGCCTACCCCAAAAGTTTCATGCACATGCTGGTACTAACATGTGTTGAAACAACAGATCCATTAACATTTTAAAAATTCTGAACTGCTTAGCGGGGGTGAAGTAGTAACTACATTACAGACCTTTCTTAAAAATTCCAGTAACTGAAAGTAATCTTATTACTCATTTCTTAAATCAAGTTTTTCTGAAAAAGCCCAAAACCGTTAACCAAAATAAATAAATTGTCATGAACAACTAGAAGATACAGTTTAGATCCCTCACCAGCAGCTTATAAGGAAAAATAATAGGTCTGTAAGCATTTACTTCCACACACGCTCTTAACAAAAAACAGCTTTGAGTGTAAATTTGAAGGCAAGCATATTATATAACTAGTTTGTCAAAAGGTATTCTGTTCAACACCTAGATGTTACATAAGTTCCCTCAGAGTTATCTTTTAACGAAATAAATACACAAATTAAATCTCTTGGTGAACGGAAGTCTGTAACCACAATAAAGTTTGACTAAACTCAGTTCAGTTCCAAGAATAAAAATGAGTCACTATCAGAGACATATTGTTCCTTTAGCATTTTTAAGGGCTGTAAAGATTGAAAAAACCACCCCACAAGTCTAAGGAAGTCCAGAAGTGCCACAATAAAAACCTCAGATCGAGAATTCAGCATCATAAACAAGATTTTGACACACTTCACAACACCAATGGTCAATGTTACAACTAAACCATGAAAAATACAAAATGAAGGATAAATGAAAACCTGATGCAGCATATGCAAGATGTTTTGCTCCCTTTCTTTAGCAATAATATCTTCAGCAGTTTCTGTAATGCTGGTAATATCAAACCAGGATTCAAAGCTACAAAAACAAAGCAAGGAAAAAAATAGCTTACTTCATAGCTATTATTCTTCATTATTTTAGCATCTATTCTTCTCTTATCCTGTGATTTTAAAAAATAATGCACTCACATCCATCATGAATAGAAGGTGTACAGGAGAAATTTCTGAAATATACCTGTCAATTCAGATGCTTGAGGTTTTAAGCAATTTGTAAAAATACTTGTACTAGTTGGAATGTTCATTATCATCTATTATATTCCATTCCAAAAATTACTCTAAAGACTGTTTTGGCAATGCTCTTCCACCTGACCCCCTACTGCTGCAGAAAAGGATCTGTGGTCCTGTGTCTGCCAGCCTCGCACAGCTTTGTCCGGCACCTGTGAGAATCTCAAAGCAGCACCAGGCATTTGTGATAAGACAAACATCTCTCACTGCAATGTCTTAACTCAGAGCTGAGCTTCCACTACCCAGGGAGATGACAATTAATTCCTTCCTTTCTGAAACAACTAAGTGTGAGGCAAGACACATTTCAAAGCCTTTACCACCAAATAATCATACTGAATTACAACCATGCCATAAAACACCTCTTCACATGCTGATAAGTTTAATAATTAAAGAGTCATAATAATACTTGAACAGAACAAACAGAAGTAGATTCCACCATCAGATTGCAACTACCTTTTCAAATCATCAAACACATCTGGCAGCAGGAAGTTAAGCAATGACCAAAGCTCTGCCAAGTTGTTTTGCAGTGGAGTACCAGTCAACAGGAGTTTATTGTCTGCATTAAATCGTTTCAATTCTCTGATAAGGCGGCAGTTCATATTTTTAATCCTGTGACCTTCATCTACTATTAGGTATTTCCAGTAGCAGCTCTACAAAAATAAAGGGTAGTTTAGTAAATTTTAGCTTTATTCCATCAAAACAGGTGTCAGATTAATTAATAAGCACTAATAAGACTGTCTGATACTGCCTATTACAAATGTTCTATTTACTATTTTTCACTTTGCCAGACTAATAGAGCTGAGCCCAAACAGTTAATGCCATACATCTGCTTCATAGTGACTGCCTTTCAGAAAGCTTAGGTGCTTAAAATGAAACTTCTACAAGAAGCTCATCTTGCTGAAATAACCACTGTGATGTTAACCACAATATTTATACACTAAGTATAGTTTTTACTCCAAGCATCCTTAACCATCACCTACAGAAAGGTAACAAAAAGAGCAAGTATCTGTAACTATCTACTTTTAGATTAATGTTCTATTTGAAGAACTTAAGCATTAAATTCCAGAGCTACTACTACCAAGGAAACAGAAGTGAATGCGAATATACAGGCTACAGTATGAAACCTATTGCACAGGCAACATGTGGGTTTTTTTACTGTGTTCAAAAGCACTGCTATCAGTGCTGAGGCACAACACAGTCTTAGGGCCTTCAAGAGAACTTAGGTACCTGCAGGGCATTTCTGTCTCGCATTGCTATTTCAAAGGAAGTAATGACCACAGGATGGATTTGGAGTGATCCTTGTCTTCCATGAATTTTACGAACCAGTTTACGACGCTCCTGCTGAGCTCCATGATAGAGGAGTAATGGAATCTGTAAAAGAGGTTACAAGTCAGGACAACAATGCCCATTTTAACCTAATGGGAAGACAGTAGAAATACTGAGATCTCAGAAGGCTGTAAGTACATAGCAAGTCATAGTACAGTTTGTAGTAACCACGTAAGAGCTACAATTAAAATGATGTTCTATATAGAGAAAATTTCAAGGCAAAGAATGAGAAGGGAAATTAAACAAATTTGTGCTCTTAAACCTAAGGAAGAAACAGAAAAGTCTTTTTTTTTTTACCTCTGGAGTAAATCTCTTGAATTCAGACATCCAATTTGGAAGAGTAGACAAAGGACCACATACTAAGAATGGACCAGGGACTCCTCGCTCCACCATCAGTGCTATTGTTGCAATACACTGGATTGTCTTCCCCAGCCCCATTTCATCAGCTAAAATGCCATTAATACCATTTTCCCAAAGCATCTGCACATGCCAAAAAAAAAAAAAAAAAAA
>VYZT01031140.1:113332-135154 GCA_013400735.1 Pomatostomus ruficeps
CCCCGGCCCGCGCGCGGCCAGCTTGGCTCCGGGCAGGCCTCTGGAACGGGCGGGGCAGCGGGCGCTGCCGGTGGGAATCGGCTGCGCGGGGAGCTGGGGAGTCACTGTCCCTGCAGCTGTTTATGGGAAGGCTGGTTGTGGCGCTTAGTGCCATGGTCTAGCGCACAGGGTGGTGTTCGGTCACAGGTTGGACTCGATGATCCCAGAGGTCTTTTCCAGCCTGATGGATTCTGTGGTTCTGTCCCGCTCACCTCCGCCGGTACCCGTCGCTGCATCGGCCCCTGGAGAGCGGGACATGGCACGGGCTAGTCGGCTCCAGCAAGGGCCTGAGCACTTCCCTGGACGCTGCAGTTGTGCCACGAGAGGGCAGCGGAACGCTGGAAACCCGGACGGGAGTGCACGAGCGCCAGCCGACGGAAAACCCTCTTTCCCAAAACAGGCACTACGTTAAAATAAATATTTCCAGTGTTCAGAGGACAAACGCTTTCGCGCGGCCTAAATAACACACAAGCTGTCAAAATACCAGGGCTTATCGTCTCGATGCTGTGCTGGTAATTGTCTACGCCTGTTTGTCAAACGAATCACTATTTCAAACTTGCTCCACACACATGGCAACCTGCACCAGGAGACCTGGAAAGGGGGAGGAAAGAAGAAGCAGAAAGACAACAAGTCTAGTAATAACTGACGTGGATGGCATTCTTTTCATTCCCAAAGCCTGACAGGCTGATTCTGGATAATGTGGTTTATGGAAAAGTGGTTCTGTTCTCCAAGGCATAGTTCAGAGGTTAACTGGTGATGGTTCTGCATCCATTTGAGGGAAGGTTAGCCAAGAGTAATGTTATTTATCCCCAATAAAGTTATTTTATAGGCATAGTGGCAATCAAATGCACCTTTTCCAAGCATCTGTTTCACTTGCAAATATTCTCAAGACATCATAGTGAATAAACAAAAAAAACCCTTATTTTCTATGGCACCTTTAATTCTGTAAAACCTAAAGTGCTTTCCAAACTATACCATTAAAGTAGAAAAATCAACTAAATCAAAACTGAAAGGCACCCAAGCT
Organism: Pomatostomus ruficeps; assembly: GCA_013400735.1. Lineage (NCBI taxonomy): Eukaryota > Metazoa > Chordata > Aves > Passeriformes > Timaliidae > Pomatostomus > Pomatostomus ruficeps. Next base: position 114,396 of record VYZT01031140.1, read on the forward strand.
GGGATGTGGTGATGGCTTCAGTGGTTCTCAACACTGTTGCAGGGAGGAAGCAGGGATGAAGATGCAACTAGAACTTAAGGAGTACTTTGGAAAATTGCAAAGATTTTGTCTAAGATATGAGCTATAACGCCTCTACTACTTTAATAAAAAACCACCATAAGATCTTTCCTTCCTAGAAATTGTTCTTATCCAAAGAAAATAAACCTCTGAGTAAAAAACATAATAGAATACAAATGTTCCATCTCGCTCCTGTGTCCATACATGTTATTTTGTAACATCATTTAAACCGTTTTTAGAATTGTGAGACACATATTCCACTTTATCTCAGATTATCACTTAAATAAAACGGCTTTGTTTCAGCCATTTCCTGCTCTGCCTAACACCTTGTCTGCAAGTAATTTGGGATGGGATTTGCCTGTGGGTAGTGGAGTTGTGGCTCCCTGTTGGTGGCTCAGCATCACCATTAATTTTTGCAGGGGGGGGCTGTGCTGCTGTGCAGGGACTCCCATCTTCCCTCCCATCACAGCTTCCGTAGCTGCATCCATGCCCATGTGCCCATGGACACCCCCGCTATGCCCTGCAAAAGGAGAGGTGCTCTGTGAGCTTCTAGGAGAATATATATTTGCCTCTGTGTGCAGTGTGTTTCTGTGTTCAACTAGGTGTAATTTAGGTCTGGAATATTATTTTCCCTGTTTATTAGTAAAAGTCATCAGAAAAAAAAAATGATTGAATGGTTATTATCCATCTCTTTGGTGACATTCTTATACCGAACACCCGCAAAATTTGATGCAGTGAAAGCTTTGTAAAACATGCCTTTAAAAAAAATATTTCAGATAAATGCTGCCAGATCAATCAGTTGTGGTTGAAACCTGTTGGACACATACCATTGTCTGTTTTTAACATCTCACAGACAGACAGACACGTAGAAGGGGAGTGTGCAAAAGATTCATGTCCAGTCTTGCAGACAAGGGCAATTAGCCTGGCTTAGCACACGTGAGTAAAGAGATGTCAACAAACATCCTCCTCCAGATCCACCAGATTCCACTACTGTAGAATGAGTATGTGCTGTTTGTCACTGGTCCTGTCCAACTGCTCTCAAGACTGAGACTTCAGTATTTGATATTAAAAGCCTGAGGTAACAAGGGGAATAGGGCAGTGCTTATGTAAATTGTTCATGGGGTAGATTCATAGGAATTTGGAGTAGGTTTATTTCTCCAACAAAAGAAATTAAATGGGCAGAGCTGGGATCACCTTCCACAAGTGTAGCAGGATCCAAAAATAAATATGTCTCCATGGCATAAATCTTCATTCACTGCTTAGCCCAAGCAAAGCAGTTGTAACATGTAGCTTCTCTCCAGAAGCAATTTATTTTACCTCATTAGTCAGTGACTTATTACTGCAGTGCAGAAAGTCACTGGTCCATCAAATTTTGTTTCAGAAGATGAAAGTCCCTTGTAACACACCTGGATGCTTCTATAATCTAATGCAAGGTGCAGAGAAAAATGAACCTAGTGGCACAGAGGGGGCTGGGGGAAATTACAGTGCAAGAGAGCCGATAAGAGTTAGAAAAATGCAGATTGTAAACAAAGATGTTTCTGTTCTCAGGTTGGCCAAGTGGCAGCTGCTAAGTCACAGTAACCCTGGGTTGTCACCTTTGAATTTTACTTGTCACTGTGGTATGCAATAGAAGAATGTGTGTAGTTTCATCATGCTCCTTGCCTGCACAGGTTACCTAATTAATTTACTACAAACTATAAAAGCAGTTCCTTGTACTAATTGCTCTGTCTGCTGGATGACCAAAGAGGAAGCTGGGACTGAAACAAGATGGTTTTCTTTAGATGAGAAAAGTGAGATATACAAATTCAGGCTATTTTGTCCTTGTCTTATTCCTTCACAATATATGTACAAAGCTTTCCTATTCCTGATAAAATGAGAAAGTCTCCAAAGCACTCCAGCAGTTAGCAGTAGCATCCCTGACATTCGCTTGCTGATGTTCAAATGTAAATATTTTTTTCTCTTTTGTTATTGTTGTTTGTTTGTCTGCTCCCTTAAGAATTAAAGACTGCTAAAACACAGCAGTAGAAGCCAAGGAGGCTGGTTGCTCTTCTTCATAGTAACAAACATTCTCGTTATGACTAAAAGAAATACTATAGCAGGATTCTATTCTTCATCCATAAGCACAATCTTCAGGTGGTCTGAAATTTCGATCAAGTTCGGTGGATTGGCAAGTTTAACTAAAACTTATACATCGAGCTGGGAGATGTGTAGGAAAAAAGTAGAGAAGCGTCTGGGGTCTTGGCAAGTAACCAGCATGCTGTATATACAATAACACTAGATGGCTGCACAGAGTCCAAGAAACTGCTGTTGCCTGGAAGTTTTGCAGCTTGTGCACCTGAAATACACACGGTGAGATGTGTTCATCAGCAGAGTGTGTTTGTGTGCCAACCCTTCTGTGTTAGTAGGCAATCCAGTTCTCCTTTGAGCTGGCAGGCAGCGCTGCAGGAATGGCATTTGCTGACAGCGGGACTTAAGCATGCCACCAAATAACATGAGTATCATGCTGTGGTGGGGCAGCCTCCCTTCAGATTTGCTATGTCCCTGTTACTGGAAGCTGAACCACACGTGAAGCAGCTCCTGAGACACTCTTTTCCAACCTGGCCTTTTGAGAAACCTAATATCCCCATAACTGCCAGGCAAAGGGTGGGGTATGCAAAGGGAGGCAGAAACCTCTGCGGCCATCCAGCTTTAATCAGCCATATTTGTTTGTTTACAAGGACATCTAAATAGTACCACCCACCATTCTGTTCGTCAACATCCCAAAGACTTCCAGCATGCAGCTCTCAGGTTTCTAGCTCCTGCTGCAGCACGTAGCCCAGACCAGACAGAGCAGGATTAGGGTTGTCAGGGAAAAGGATTGGTAGTGGGATTTTATGCTCCAGCAGGTAATCACTTCTCTTGGGGGCAGGATCCTCCCTTAAAAGATGCTGCAAAAGTGACAAAATAATTACCACATAAGCCTGATAGTTTCAGCAAGCTCTTAAACGGGTGTTTGAATACACAACTTTTATTCATATATTACATAAAAGATTGCTTGTGTTTTCTCACCATGACCAGGTCTGGATATTTCAGCATCTCTGCTTGTAGCTGACAACACAGCATCTGCTAAGAAATGACAGTTTTATCCAGCTCATCACCTAGTCCAAATCTTTCAAGCATAATTTCTGTCAGCAATGTGTTCTCTGACTTACATTTGGGAAACTGTCACAAAATCCCCTTCTAGTTTCTCTGCCCATAATTGTTTGGCTCTTTGCAATGATTTGTGGTTGTGCATCCACACATGCACCAACTTCATGCACAATGAGAAACAGTAGTCACCCTGGTACCTTCTGCTTCAAAATTACATTCTGCTCTCACTTGACATGTATACATACTAGGATCAGAGCTTACAAGATCATTTCCAGGCACCCCAGGAAGGTAAGGTGGACCCAAACCCTGGAAGGCACCTAACCATGTTTCACAAAGCTCCTGCCTGGTACATAAACCACCTCTTTGCTTGTGGCTGCAAGAAATTAAAATGTTACAGCTGAAGCAGAGAGGAATAGCACAGAAATTCTTCTGTGCTTCAGTTTGCTACCTGCCCATCACTCTTGCCAATTTGCCAGTGAAGCCTGGAGATCCTAAAATCCCACCAACTGCAGCCCGTGACCCACTGGATGTTGGGAATTCACAAGCTAAGGGATCTGGAAAAGCTGATCACAGGATGCAGCTTTGCATGTGTTGCACAGCAAGCCACAGAGGTGTGAGCTCAGGGAGTCCTCACCTAGGCTTGAACATGCCAACTCCCTGCTTCTCCCCACAGTCAGAGCCAGCCCCAACCAGGAATGATTACATTTTTGAGTGTCACATGAGACAACGACCTCTAAGCCACGCTGAAAAAAAAAAAAAACCCTCTTGTGAAATTTTTGCTGGCAGGCAAAGGAAGAGCACAAACATCTGTGAGCTCAATACATACCAAACATGCATGTTGAAGTCTTACTACAGGTTGAGAGCACAGAGTGGGGAAACATATGTACAGGCAAACCCCAGCACTGATGACATATGTGAGTGATCGAAGCACCACAATGTTCACAAAACTCTGTCTATGGGTAATAAATGAGCTCCTTTTGTGGCTTTTGATCACAGGAATTCAGCTGGATCCAATGACAGTTGGTTTGCATGAGACAATCAGTCTTGTCCTTTGGAAACTCCTTCAGAACTAGGCTAGCTACAATATTTATCACCAGTTAATATTTTTTACTCATTTAATCATCATTACAAATATCAGGAAATGCTGCACCATTAGCAAACCCATGGTCTAACCCCAGCAAACAGGAGGGCCAGATTCACATTCACATTGCCTTCTCAAAGGTTTCTAGAACCACAGACATGGTGGTGAGGGATCTGTCAGCGTCATTAAGAATTTTTGTTTTCCCAGGGATAGTCAACACCATTAATAATCTTAGATTGTCTCCAGGGGAATCTACTTGGTACAAGGTTTGCCTGCAATTGTACTTACTAACATGATTTATTTGTGTTTTGCAATATAGGACCCAAAATTCACTTAATTCACAGCATGCGGACAGTAAAGTTACTATCTCACTTTAAATCCTATTCCTTCTGATTCCTCCATGCTTAGTTTTTGCTGACTCATAAGCAACTTCCACCATACAAGAGTATGTTGATCTTCAGCAACAGGTAACAGCATACACAGACGCAGAGTGTCCAGCCTGGTAAGTCTAGCATGTGTCAGAGATGTGGGATCAGGCAGCCACAAATGGCTCCCTGCAACCTTGATGGGGTAGAGAGCCCTGCCCTTAATACATGCTTTTAGCATATCTGCTGAGAAGTGAAACTCCCTTCCCTCACACTCACCACAGCACAAAGGTATTTTGAATCCTACAAAAGGCATGCGAAAAATCAAATTTTTCCATCAACAGAGAAAATGAGGAATGTGTGTATCTGGTCTGTTGGGCTCAAAGGAGGAGATGATTAATCACCAGCAAGGGAGGGTGACTGTAGATGGCAAGTCAGCATCTCTACGTATTTTGTTTTTCCTCCTCTCATCCCTTTCTCCTTTTAAAATGAATTCTAAGAGATTGTTTACAGTAGAGTCCCCTCTGCATGCTTTGGCATCTTGTCTGAAGTCAGCAAGTCACATCCTTTCTGCCAGCATTCAGAAAACACTGGTCTAGAAAACAGAACCTACCTTAAAGACAAACCAGGAAGTACGGTGTTTCAGGAGTAGCTGTAAGTGAGGCCTTGGAGAGGGGCTCAGATGGCCCATTAAAGGTAAGTGGATGGAATCCCAGCCTCGGTGAACCCACTCAGTATTTTGCCCCATCAGAGTATATTCTTTCCTCATCAGATTTCTGTCAAAATTCTCAGGATTTCACCAGAAATTTTTTGCACCTCTAGAGTCTGCTGTTGATGAAAGTTCCTGCTGTGATCCAGTCAGGCTGTACAGTCCAAGAATGAATGATTCAACATAAGGGATGAGCAGAAGACAAGCCATGATAAGTGGTAGCCTAGTGATGCTCCGCTTTTTTAACACCCACGTCGCAGAAAGTATTACAGTACAAACGACATAAGGAAACAACACAGGATAAACTACAAGACCTATGCTGGTGGAGAGCCTGCACTTGGATTTAAATGTAGAACTGAAGTTTTTATGCAACTAGAGTCATTAAGAGTCACATAGGATTCACGGAATAATAGAGTTGTTAATGTTTGCACCCAGACAAAATTCTTGCTCAGATCAGTTCCTGCCCTATGGTTTCAGTTGGACACACTGTTTTCCATTTTGTCTTAAACTCTTGACTGGAAGTGAGGTATTTCCTTTAATACTGTTATATTGAGACCAAGATCTACGTCATTTAAAAAGAATTCCAGATTTACAGGAAATGGGGAACACTATAAAAGTGTGAAAGAGCAGCCTTTTCCTCTTTCTTTTAGGTAAGAGAAGAGGCAAAACCCACTAAGCTTCTTTCAGAAGATTTTATGCTGTGGTTTTGATCCTGAACAGGCAGAAATATTAACAAAGCCAGTGATTTTCCTCCAAAGGAAAGGTTTTAAGTCGTTTTGGTGAAAAGTGTACATACAGCTGGTTCTCTGGTACAAACCTGTTCTTTAACCTTCCTGCTGGGTACATGGGGAGAACACCCACATGCATCTAATTAATACAGATATCACAGAAGGGAGGGGTGTGGGGTAAGAGGTGATCCACTATAGATCAAGGGAGCTCGCCCTCTGTGGTGCTTCCTAGAGTGCTGTACAGTGTAACACAGGCACTGCAGGGCTAGCATTGACCTTTCTCTCTTCCAGAAACCTAAACATTGGCCCTAGGACCTAAGCAGGAATCAGCAGGAACCATGAACAATCGAGACACTACTGGGCAAGTCATATGAGTGCAGCTCATCAGTCACTATAGTACTGCTCATGTGGAAAGAACCCCACATCAGTAAATCTGGCTTACAGCAAAAGTCAAAGAAATCTGAGCACTGGGGACTGACATAAGTAGGTGCCAGTAGGAGGGTTCAGGACATGTTGTGCAGAATATTTGTAAAGACATGTTTCTGGTGTTCTGAGTCCATAAATAATGTTTGTGAAAAGGTATTAGGTACCTTCCCCAAGGGCTGCTAGAAAAAAAGGAATAAGCAGACCAGAAGGAGCTTAGGCACATTCCAGTTTGGGGAGGAGAAAGAGTCTGCAAAGACAACTCTAGCAGACTTATTATGGTACCTTTATGAAACATTTGCCTTTTTTACCCAGAGGGCAGGGATGAGGGAAATATGATTCCCTGCTCTGACAATAGTGGAGATTGAATGCTGTATCTGGATGGACTGCACTCCCTTCTCTTGGAGTCACTCCTGCAAAGGTGTCCTAAGCCAGACTGACAGCAGCCAGAGGGGGTTCTGGCAGCTGCTCATATCCCAGGGAAATGGCAGGTATATGAACTGATCTCATCAAACTTAGGAAAGAGCAGGGAATGAGGAAAATACTTGGATTTGCACAAACAAATCTTGCCTTGCTCCATTCTTATTTACAAGGTTGGTCCAGGACAAAATGTCACCTCTTCAACCCAAACAAAGGAGCACCATGCAGAGAGCACTGCAAGTCTGCTGATGTCCTTGCTGTGATCCCGCTGGGGCTTCGAAGTGCACTCACAGTTTAAAGAAATGGATTGTCATGATAAAAGAGAATTATCTTTGCTCTACACTCATATGCTTAGTAAATTCCCATGAAAACTTAGTAAATTCCCCCTGCTGCTTCCCCAAATATCTGTGCCTCAGGCCCAAACTCAGTTATTCCTTTAATCCTGTGCAGGAGATCCAAGATCAAAGTTGGTGGGACTTTGTTTCATTGCAGCTATTCCCAGCACCATCCCTGGAATTCAGACAGCTGCTGGTTTTCATTCCTCAGCCATGGGCTAGCCAGATCTGACACTTCAGTGTTAACCCTTGGTTTTGGCATGAATTATGAACTGGAGTCTTGTCTCCTGAAAACTCCCCTGCTCTGCAGCAGATGACTCACCTTCACTGTGGTACCCCATGGGAATAAATTACTCACTGGTGTTTGCTTCATGGGTACCAAAATTTCAGTGGCAAAGGAAGGGATTCCTGTGCAATCTAGGACCTTCTGAGATGAAAGGTGATCTCTAACTATCCATTATATTATCCTCAGGAGAGAGGGAAAAGAATTGAAAACATGAAACATTTACTGGAAAAAAACAAGACCAGCCCTGTATTTAATCAAAATATTTTGTTTTGTTCCACTTGTAATTATTTCCATCCAATGAAAAAATACTTCAACAAAGAAAATGACAGTTCCCTTCCATGGGCAAACAAAATAAGAAGTCACGTCAGTTCCCGTACAATGCTAGAGTGAAGGTGACATATTTTTAATGCTGTGTTGAAATTGTCTTTACTTGTATTGCAATAATATTGAACACATTGATTTAGGTTTAACAATCTATTTTCAGTGTTTGTTAGGGTAGTAGTGAGAAAACCAAATATTTGTGGGGAAAAAAGCTGAAGTGACACTTAATTTCCCCTGAAACTCATGAAAATATGAATATGAACATCGAATATACCCACATGACTGACTGGGGCAGAGCTTCCAAATAGACGAAGACCAACCTGAGAGCCCAGGGAATTATTGCCATTGCCAGCTATACTGGTACCTTGCATTTTTTTAATATTGGAAACCCTGGTTTTCACATGGCTGAAAGAAGTAAACAGGAAAAATAATTTACTCATTCCTGTACAAGACTCACTCTTACACTCAAATGACTGTCTCAAAATCAAGGCAATAAATTGCAGGTACCTTGGTTGTAGTTTACTGAGATCTCATACCAGGCAAAGGCTCTCTGTATGTTTGCTTTAATTATCATGTTCCTAAAGAAAGTAACAGTTTATGCAGGTTTACTACAATGCCTGACTGTCCTCCCTTCCCTGTGCCCCAGGTACCTGAACTTTGTATTCCCCACAGAAAAGTGGAAATAACCTTGGAGTTATAAAAACACGTTGAGATCTACTGATGAAACAACAGTCGAAAAGTATTGTCACTTCCATATGCTGGGATATTTTTTCCCAGAACTTTCAGACATTCAGAATCACAGTTGCACTTTCCTGCCTAGAACAGGCCAACCATTTTCTCTTCAATACTGCCTGACTTCAGTGCCGAAGTGAAAAGGGGGCTGTAAGTCATCATTTCTTGCTTTTAAGTGATTTTTCACCCAAGAACATTATGCTGGTTTCTGCACTGTCTTGGTGTATGTCCTGCTTCCTGGCACTATCTCTGCACCTCACCTATCCAACTCAACAGGTATATTTTCATACCCTCTAGCAACAGATACTTTGTGGAGGAGTTCGTGTCTGCCAAGTGTAGTTTAATACTAATTCATGCAGGCTCCTTGCCATTTTCTCCTCCAACTCAAAACCAACACCACACCAATCACATACATTTTTCAGCAGCACATTGTCTGACTGAATCAAAATATCCCAGAGATCCATCTGCATGGCCCTTTGCTGCAGCACAAACAGAATTCAGCTGTCCGCTTCTCAGACAGGTGTGACATTTCAGGACCAACCTGACATTAACTTAAACCCCTGTAAGTGTGTTTTGCAGCAGAGAGCATGGCTAGTTTGCGTAGTGGTGGGAAGTCAGCATCTGTTTTGGGGAAAAAGGTGGTTTTGAAGAGGTACAGGTTGCCCAAGATGTGCCTGCTCAACATAGGAAGAGATGTCTGGGAAGCACCACTGTAAGAATCAGGAGGCTAGTCTGCTGGGTGGCTTGTGGGATGGACTAAGAACAGGGATGTAAAGCTCTTCCTTGGAGAAGGCCAGCATCATGATAACAGAGGAAGGAAGACTATTCCTTTCTTTGTTTGAAGCAGTGTGCAAATGTCTTCACCAAAATACCAGGATGAAATCAGAAATTTTTATCTGAGATACTTAAACCTGCTGGTACCAAACGTCATATTACTGATGGAGAGCTCCACCTCCTCCTCCCTCTGGGTACAACTGACATTGCAAAATCTTTTGCTCACCACAATTCTTTCCACATAATATTTTCTGCTCCAGCAGAGAAGTCTGATCTACTCTGGTAGGTCAGCACCATCCTTGTAGAGCTTTCAGCTACAAGTATGATGGCTTGCAAGAAACCAACATTTAAAACTGATCAGTTAACCATAAAAGTTTATATCTATGACAAAGAATATCCTAAAAAAATTACAGTCAGCTACTAACTCGAACTGTCTAGCTTGTCTAGCTTTGTCTTATATCCCTCTTTCTCCACCCATGGCTTTAAAGATTACCTTTCTTTCTCCTAGAGTTTTCTCAAAGTATTAATGAGCTACCAAATCCAAATCTGTATAAAATCTCTGAAAATGTTCAGTTGTTCAGATATTGGGCTTGGGTTATATTCATATATCAAAATTTCCAGGTCATTAGCTCTCATGTGTTGGGATAGCAAGTGAGTGACAAACTCATTTGTACATGTGCCATGATGGATTTTCTCTAATTGCCTTTTTCTGAATTTTGTTGGTTGTGAGTCATTGCAGGCAGGAATTTATATAGCCAGAAAGGTTAAATATAAATATATCAATCTATTGTCCACCAAGAGAGACTAGCATATGAAGAGAAAGCCAGGGATGTTCAGAGTTAAGGAATATTTCCATTCCAAGTGGACAAACATGTAATACTACCTGCAAGTCTTGCTGATAAGAATGTGCAGACACTTGGGTTAGGGTTGGAGCCAGGAACGTTACACCAGATCTGATGCGGAGTGAGGGTGCACTGCTGTGGCTGCTCTGCCTTCAGCACTCAGCAACACCCCGGCCACCCAGCAGAGCTCAGCAGCTTCCCAGCATAACCACCTGTGATCCCCTGAGCTTTTTCCTGTGCTGTGGAATTACACTGCTCCACCTTTTCAAAAAGCAAGAATTCTCCATTAAAAAAAACCCTCTATGGTATGATCCTTCAGATCTGTTCTGTCTTCACAGGAATATCCACAGCAGCTTAGGGATTTCCACTGACTTTCATCTTTGGTTGGGCCAAGTCACCTACAAATACAAGGAGGATGACAACAAAGGCTTGCTGTTTCTGAGGTTACTGGTGGCCAGGATGAGTGACCGCTGGCAGCACGCTGTCCCCTGTTCCTGCCATCAGGGATAGCTGAAAGGACACGAGTCTGGGTATATGCTTCATCCATAAGAATAACAGGGACATCTCTCAGTACAGCAGTTCCCTATTGTTTCAGCTGAAGGTCCCAAACCTGCCTTCAGCATGGGGGAACAGGGAGACAGTGGAAAGGGGCACTCCTGGCTTCCCCACACCCTCTCCTTTTCCCTGCTCATTCCCTTACGGAATCCTCCCCCAGCCTTATCACATTCCCTCCATTCCTCTCATCGCCCTCTGAGCTTTCCTCTGAAATGCTGAGCCTGTGCTGCTGCCATGCACCGGCTTCCAGATCCCCTCGCTCAGACTTGTGCCATGGGATTCCTGGCCACTGCAGTGAGAGGGGTGGGGGAATCCTCACCTCCCACTCATTGTCTTCTTCCACAGCTCTAAAAAATATGTATTCACTCCCTATCCACCTCTGCTCTGTGCAGCACCACACAAAACCCCCTTCTTCTTGATGCTATCTTTTCACAATAACTCAGTTTCCATAAAATCTCCTCCACTTTTTCCTCACCGAAGCACTCTTATCTTATCTTGCAAACCTGCCTTGACATCAGGCAGTTTGGTGTTTATATGAAAAAAGGGTTTGGCTTTTAAAACAGTTCAGCAGCCACAAACAGAGCTAGGTCTTCAGAACAGCTTAGCCAGCATTTTCAGGCACTAAAATGAGAAACCAGCTCTTCCAAGAGGGCTTTTTGTAATGGTGTGCTTTGAAAATATTTCTTTAAATATCCCTGAAACAGTTAGATGTGGAGCCTTTGCTGAAAAATCAGACTCTAGCTTGGTGCCTCCCTGGCAGCCAAGCTCACCTGAAATGTGCTCTGCAGCCCTTTGCAGCTCTTCCGAGCCCTTCCCTGGTTTCCTGCTGCCTCCTCAGCCTGCACAATGCAGGTTATCAGGGCAAGGGTAAGGCTAGCCCCTGCTGATTTTGACAGACTGGAACTTGATTGATTCAGTTTGCAAACTTGGGACAATACTTTGTTGTGTCTTTGCCTGTTCCTTTACATTGAAACTATCTTGGGAGCAAGCAAATTATGCTGCCAGACTTTAATTCACCAAGTTTCAAAGTTGGGTCATCTGGAGGTCTGGAGGTCAGTGTTTTGTTTTTTTTAAGAGCGCTACCAAGAACTCTGTGGAAGGTACCAAAGAAAGCTCTCTTTATACAAAACCACAAAAAATACATATGCCCATTATTTTTATGTGGCATGGAAACTTGTGTGTCAGTTCAATTGTATTGGCTTTCAAAAAGAATAGTTGTGCAGTGACTGTTCTGGTGTACAACAGTTCGGTGACATCTGTCCTCCATCCCATGAGTTGCGGAGCACCACAAAGGCATGAAATGATCTATCACAAACCTCCTGTTATTTCAGGATACGGAAATATCTCCCAAGAACTGTATATAGACTACGGATTCATCATGAGCCAACCTGGAAATTTCAGTCTGAGCAACAGTCTTAAATTAGTAAGTGCAGGAAAGTCTGCTGTAAAATAGCAGACTGTCTCCAGTCATCCCACACTAAACAAGCATACAAACAGAAGCAGAATTTTATCGATAAAAGCAAAAATAGGGCAGCTAAGATAAAAATCACAAAGGTCCCAATCCCTGAAAGTCCTTGGTAGTATTTAATTTTTTACAGTGGGCTTAGATCAGATCTGAACAGAGGGAATATGAATATATCACTGGCATTTCCCATCTGGACCTAGAAGAGCCCTGCTTTGGGGTTGGTTTGGAAGGGAAGAAATGCCTCTTCGTGATGAACTTGTTTTAGTTACTCTGGGCAGCCATGGTCTCTTACTGCTCATAGAAACAGTTTAATACAGTTTTGCAACTTTAATGTTCAGGCAGCTTTACAAAAGGGAAACAGTTTACTTCCTTTTTTTCAGGTAGGGAGATGAGAAGCACAGAGCACTGAACCAATGTGCTGAGTAGGCAGATCACCTCAGTGTTGGTGCCATATCTGAGCTCCTGTACCCATTCTATCACACGAAGAGGTGCCAGACGTGGGGACACACAGCAGCAGTCACCTGGTGCTGCACACAGTTGTACACAGACCGTGGTGTAAGATCCACAGTGACTTTACCAACTTCAGTTCACAAACAGTGGAGCCACAGATATCCTCCGGGATGTCCAGAGGAAATACACACCCAAGAACTGGATATCAGAGTTGTACACAAATGAAAGAGCATTGATTTGGCTTCAGCAAGAGATTTTTTAAATAACAGGTTTGCACACATGCTATTTGTAAAGTACGTCCTGGGGTCATCCAGACAGGTCCTTGACTACTGAACCTATCTGCTCATCAAGGACAGTTGTTTTCAACATTTTTCAGCCTGGGAAGCCCCTGTATACTTGACCAGGGGAGGTCAGGTCTCATGCAGTATATTTAAATCTGCTAAGAGTCAGCCTGCTTTCCTCAGTTACTCCTCCCCAGTACTGGAGTAGCCAGATCCACAGGAGCTGACAACCACTGCTCAAGGCCAAGCTTACAGTATCTTTTTTTAATGAGATCCCATGTGGGAATTCTTAGTGCTTCTGTCGTGTCCTGGGACAAGCAAGCTCCATCATTTCACTGAATGGGGGAAATCCAGGCTCACGTACTGTATGTCAACAGTCTCCTGCTCCCATTTATTTTAGAAGGTGTACAACAATGTATACCCCCTCCAAGCAGGAAACAGTAAATTCTGTAATCAAGCTGTGAAAGTGCAATTATGACTATAATTAAGGTGAAATATAGCTCTATTGAAGTTGGTAGGAGTTTTATTATTAACTAAAGTTTCACCTCTGTGTTTCGGGTGGATAGTTATCCTATTCAAGAAAAGAAGCCGTTATTTAATCAAAATGATATTTATAATGCAGTATTACTACCACATTCAAACATTCAGGACATGTTTACTTTAATCAGTTCTAATTAAATTGTTATATGTGAAAAAGATTTACTTCTACTGATGAGTGCATGTATATTCAGGGGAAAAGCAATGCAAATTGTCCAGGATCTCATTAAGTGCCATTTGTACTTCTTTAAACTCTGGTGATGTTTTAGCAAGTCACATCTAACTCTTCTGTTGTACTCCACTGAAACGGATTGCCCTAAAATGAGAGTGAGCATTTCCAGACTAAAGCAACTGCAGCATTTACAATGATGCAGCATTTGCAACAAGGTAAATGAAGCAGAGATTCCCAGACTCTCAGCCCCATTAATTGCAAGGTTTAAGCAGCACTTTCTCAGCCACTGGGATTCTCCAAGCATTAAAAGCAAAGAAGCAAAGAGGCTGAGGGATGCTCTGGATGCTCTCACTCCCCATCTCTGGGCCAGGATACAGTGTTGGCACATGCCCAGCAGATCCTGCCCAGCCTGGCTGCTTCCCAGCAAAAGATCAAGCATGGGTGAAGGGTACCCATTTTTCTGCATTGGGCAGAGTCATGATGGGGAGAGAAAAACAGGTCAAGCCCAGGCCTGGCTGGAGCTTTGCAGGGCTGCAAACACCTCAGAGAGTGACAAAGGAGGCCTGGGTCAACAACAGCACTCTTTTGAGTTCCTCCTCATCACCTTTTCACACAATTTCATGGTGGAAAACTCCTCGATCCTTCCCTCAAATCTTCTATCTTTTCTGTCATGGTCCCCTGGATCACTATCTAGTTTTACAAGTCTCCTCGTGACAAAGCAAAACATGAAAGTATCCCACTCTTCCAGAGTGACCCTGATCACGACTTGTCCTTTGTCAAGGCCACAGAAGCAACCCCCTGGCACCCCCAGGACACCAAGGTCCCAGCAGAAAAGTAAGGCACCTCCCCTCAGATCCAGCTCAGCTTCCTTCCTTCCTAGGGGGTTGCCACAGCTCCTCAAGCATGTCTACTACTTTTTCTGCTCCTCACCAGCTCTCCAGCATCACTCCCCTCTCCTCCACTCACACTTGACTGCCCCACCAGTGTGTGGCCCCAAGGTGATCACCACTGCTCTGCTGCCCATTCCATCCCAAAGCAGGCACCATTCTCTCTTGGCTGAGACCTGGTACATACTGATTCAGACAGCTGACCTAAAACCATTGGTGGAGAGGGGTGCAGGTGTTGTGGGGTGAGGAAATGCTGATGGGGACCCCGTCAGTGCCTGCATTGCCACGATCCAGCCTGCAGCATCACAGAAAGAAAACAGAGGGCTTGGGTTGTGCCATAACCCAGAAAGCAGCCAGCACAGCACAGTACAATGCAGCTCAGCCTGTCTTTGGAATATGTTGATGAAGTATGCCAGCTTGTCCCTTGGCTGAGAAAGCTGTGGACCCTGAGGGCAGCTAGTCCACAGTAAAGTGAGGGGAATTGTCCTGGCTCTGGAGGCCTAGAGAACAGTGACTGAGTTTAAGCACTTGTTGTAACAGCTTATGAAGTCAACCCTTCAGCCCAACTCAGTAAGCACAAAGGTGCTTCCACTGTGCACCAGAGGAAGTAATGTGCCTGGCAAGCCACTGGCCCTGACTTCCCAGGGCAGAGTTCTGGGCAGCTGCTTCCCATGTGGTTCACCAGGGCTCCTTTCACAGCAGGGTGGAGTGGGGACCACATAGGTGCTTCAGGATGCAAACACACCAGGCATTTGAGCTACCTCTGTGCTGAAAAGGCTGGTGGACACACCAACAAGCAGAACTGGTGCTGATTAGGTGGCATCTTTTTCTCCTGCTCAGTGTTTGGGGACTTGCCTGGGGCAGCAGCATCCATAAGAGAGGCAGAGAAGATGCAGAGGGGTTTTGCTTGTACAGACAGGGTTTGCTCATTTTGAGTATTAAGTGTTAATAAGTGTTAATTGAGTATATCAGATGCCCTGAAGGAAGAGCAAAAACTGAAATGTATTTAGACTAAGACAAGTGTCTGGAGTAAGACACAAGATATGCAAGAGTTAACACATTACCTCTAACAGAGTCAAGAGCTGCTCACTACCCCAAGAAGCTATTTTCTGCACCATAAGTGCACTGCAGGGAAACAGCTTCCTCTTATGTGACCCCAAACCTTCACCTGGACAAGCTGTACACATGTGGGCCACTGCCAAGTTAGCAAGAGAACCATTTCACAGGAAGCTGGAGTCTTCTGGAAACTTCCGTTTACAGGAATGCAGGTATCATGCAATTTCTCTTTGAACCCACATCCCCTTTTTTTTTTCCCCCATGACCTGTCCCTCCTGTGAGGGGCTGCTGGCTGAGGCAACATGGGCTCCCTCAAGCCCTGCCCGCTGGCACCCTGCCTGGCATGGGGCTCCGCAAGGCAACAGCTCCACAGTACCCCCAGGCTGGCACTGACACCCTCATGAAGAAGGTACTGTAAGTCCTCACTTAAATGACATTAGTACAGCCCTGCTGGTATGGCTGATTGGGCAAAGGCAGCTAAAACCTAAAAAAGATAAAAACCCCATACAGTCACCCATTGGGGACAGGTCTAAGCCAACCCTGATGGATGCTGCACAGAACGTATCCTCTCTGTCTTCCTCTGCTGCTGGGGAGTACCCCATAACAGGGCATTAAATCCACCCCTTTTCCCACACTGTCACAGATATCCAATGTCCCTCTGCCCGGTACATCCCAAAACTTTGCTTGTACCAGAGTGAAAGAAAACATATTTAAGTCAAGAAGGTGATTGCATTGCACAGAGTCCTTTTGTGCCACACTGCAAGTGTACAAAACAAACCAGGAGGTAATCAAGCAACCTGTCCAGACCCAGCCTTTCCCTAAGGGGTCAGGGAATGGGATGGAAAACAAGGTCTAATATATATGTATGATGAAAGGTTGACAGTTATTTCATTGTGTGCTTCAGCATGAAAACTACAGTGACAATGATACTGGAATGTGTTTTTCGTCACCACAAATACTTCACACCAGGTGGAGATACCTTTTACATGCATGAGAAATCCTGTGCTTTGGGGGCTGCACAAATTAAAGAAGATAGGCCCCGAAAATACTTGCAAAAATCCTGTTCTCCCCCCAGACAAGCTGTGGCAGAAGGAGATGAAGTTATTTGCATGCCTAAAGCCAAACAGCAGAGGAACACCTCTCCCAGCCGGGAGAGCTCACCCATGCAGAGCTGCACCTGCACAGGGATCTGTCCTGCTACTGCATAATTTGGCTCCTGGGGAGTTTTTCAAAACAAGGCTCACATTTGACAGGCATCCTCCTTTGCAACTGCAGAGCATCTCAGTGGACACAGTAGCAGTTATTTTTATGGAAGATCTGGGTTTGCACAGTAGTAATTGGGGCATGAGGGAACAACATCATGGGCCAAACAACACCGTAGTTTTAGGAGTCACCACTAACTGTATCTCTCTTACTTTCCAGGTGCCTAACTTAGGAATTGTAGTAAAAACAGACCTTGACCAACCCCCTCACTCACCCTCCTTGGTGCAAGCAGCTTCCTGTGAGCTTGTGCCTGACTTCTCTGCAGTAAGGAAGTACCATCTGCTCTGAGGATGCTTCCCACAAGCTCCAAGTTGACAGAGATGACAAGAAACATAGGATGCAGCTGTATGCCCAAGGGATCCACAGACAGAACAGCTTTCTACACTTGTGGACTTCTTTGGGTGGAGAGTTTTCCCATTACTGAGGAAATTGATGCATCCATCAAAAACGAAGCTGATGCTGACTAAGAAGTTTTCCCTCTCCCCCTTTACATCCTCTGCAGCTCAAGACAGAATTTCCTGCCCAGTTAAGATTTGGAGAACCCTTCCCACACTCTCAGCACATGGGTGAATAGGAAGGAGACCCAGCAAAAGGACTGGCAGCTGCAGGGAAAACACAGATGTAGTGTGGGCCAAAAGCCACAGGGCACCTGGTGATGTGGCCCCAGTCCCCAGGTCAGGCCGTCCTAAGCCCATTTCCCTGCCTGGCTGGTTCCTCCTCATCCTTGTGCTCTGCCCCAGGACAGCAATGTACAGCTCAGCCCCAACGCCACATGCTCCCCTCTCTAACAAGATGGATTTTAAGGAAAAGGAGTCACTCTTCCTCAAAACTCCCAATTAAATGGTGAGATCTGGCAATACTCTCACTACCAGACAAGAGATGAAGCTGCAGGATAGAGACATCTTTCCTTCCTTGTTGTACTACAGCAGCAACTGGGTTTGATATACACAGGGAATATGACCTTTCCCATGTCAAGGGTGTTTACAAGGTTTAGACAAAAGCACATTAATAATCAGTTTCCCTTTTCTGCACTTTTCCCAAGCTTTTTTGGACACCAAAACCAAGTATCACTTTTGTTTCTTGCCTGTGGGCTATTTTTGATGAGAGCTGGAATTGGTGATGTCCACCGTTTGGAAGGTTTCACTGCTGTTCATAATACAGGCACAAAATGGTACAATCTCCATTCAGGTAGATGCACTTACACTGGCATAAAAGTCCTAAGCATGCTAATGCTTTTTCCTGATTGAGTGCTAAGCTATTCAAGTGTAAAACATCTTGATGCGAATATAGCAAATAAACCTGAGTTGAAAAAGTACATAAAACACAGTTATGCTACTAAAACTTTTCAAGTGTAGACAAAAATAATCACATACAACAACTAACAACAGCTTTGTGGAGCCCTCTAGACTCTGAACATTGTCATGTATTGTGTCAACACAGGGCATTTCCAATTTAATTATCAGTTTCATACACACAAGCACACCTTCTTGTGAGAGTACCTAGAGCATTAAAATCTTGTGCTCATTGCCAGCCATTTTCATTCCATGTTTGCCCTAGCCCAGGGCTAGAGTACTTGTCTTGTTCACATTCCAGGGGATATTTTATTCTTGTTCAACAGCTTACTGTCAGTGGGCTGTTTTATTTATTATATTTGGTAACACAGTCATTTCTGTTGGCCTCAAGCATTTGTTGAACACAAGGGGGTAAACCAAGCTTAGAAACAGCCAGCTTGAGACTCCTTAGAAACTTAGATTTCTGTCAGCATCAAACACTTTGCTTACTACAAATTAGATACTTTTCAGAACACTTTGGGTTGCAGCTATTTACAAACATAAGCATTGTAGCTTTTTTCCTTCTCCAAACTAGTTATTACAAAAAAAAATGTCTCTAGGTAGTATAGGAGTGTGTTCAGCAGTGTACAAAACAATGGAGCTTAATGGCAGAAAGAGAGGAGAGCACAATGGTGTATGGGCAGCAGAGCTGAAGGTGAGAGGCTAATACTTTGTCCCCAGAATTTCTTTGGCTGTGCTACTGAATTCATGCTAAGGCCTCTGTAACTACTCTTCTGCTGCTCTAATAATTTAAGTCTGCCCACTGCAGCTGGGAGCTGAGGGGAGCCGGAGCTGGTTGCATGGGCACAGCACGGCAGCGTGTCACACACCAAGCATGCAGCACTAACCACAGCCCTGTCTCAGGGCAGGAAACAGGGACCTCCTTTCCCAAGAGAACCTACAGCTTTCCTTCTCACCAGCCCAAAGCGCATGGAAAACCTGGCTCTGTCCACAAAACAAACCATACTCTTTAGCTTCCCAGAAAAACAGGAGTAGGCACTGGGTGCACAATGAGTGCCTGGAGTGTTTCAAGGAAATCAGTTGCAGCCCACAAAAACTCTATCTCACTGCAGTGCGAGGCAAGGGGGGAGCAGTAAAATACTCCCAACCTGGGGAAAAAGGATGCCTTTTGTTGGATGACATGAATTTGGGAGCAATTAATAATTAAATACAAGAGCAATATGGTGGGAAAAGGGGCCCATTAGACATCCTGTCTTTAAATTGTGGCTGGTGCCAATCGGCAAACTCCAGTGACTGCTACAACAAAAAGTGAATTCACTTTAGTTGATACTTGGCCTGAAGTGTGTGTTGCAGAGCCACAGGAGGGCTGGCACCTGCAGAGCAATGGGGCAACTGGACTGATCCCCCCTGACAGCTCCCCCTCATGGCATTTGTAGATCCCCTGGCTCTGTGATCTCCTTGGGGCCACTGATCCTATGGATAGCTGAAGTCCACAGAAACAGGCTGGTTTAACCGGTGGAGCAGCACATTTTCTCCTGAGAGCGCTCATGTCAGCAAAAGTCTGGATGGGGGAGCAATGCAGGGATTAGGTGCTCTCTTAGCAAGCAGAGATCCTGTATATGTTATGGGGCTGCTTGTTGCAAGGAACTTGTACTCCTTAAACCTAGCCTAGGAGTAATTTCCCACATGTTTCCCAAGACAACACTCCAGTGGGCTCAACTGTGCTGTTGTGGTTTTGATCCTGGCTAAGTGCCAGGCACCCACGGCAGCCACTCACTCGTTTCCCTCCCTTGCCACAGCTGGGCAGATGAGGGAAGGAGAGGGGAAAAACTAAGGGAATTAACTCAGAGGTCTATGAGTTGAGATAAGGAAGCAGGGGAAAATGCTCCANCTTAAATATGTCATCACAGAGGCGTAACTAACCTTTCTAATTGGCCCAAACATGGCCAGTGACATGTCCATCATCTTCAGAGCCATCAGAGATTGGCTCTGCTGGAAATGGTGAAGAACTCCAGAAACTTCTCACAGGAGCCATCTTTATGGCCCCCTCCCTTCTACTAAAACCACAACATGTGCCCAGGGCATCCCAGAGCTCTTCATGCCTGGCTCGAAAGTTTGGAGTTCAGTAGGGTGACGCTACAAATCTGCCCATGGGAGCTTGAACCCAGGACAGTCCTGACGCTTCCTTCTTACCCCTCTTACCCATAGAATGCAGTGCCAATGACAACCGAGGTAGTTTTGCATTGTGTACACATAACATGCCATTTAAATAGAGAACAAGAAAAAACCTGAGGAAAAAAAACCCCAAAACAACAAAACAAACTAATAAACCCACTCCACTCTCCTACTCTCTCTCCTCCCCACCCTACACATTCCAGCCTTCCCTACCACTAAAGAGGGGAGTTGTTTATTGGTATTATGCAAGTACTGAAATATTTTTCTTTTTCTTCTCTCCTGTCCTTTTTTTCCTCTCTCCCCCTCTCTTCTCCAGGGGTTGCAAAGGTAGTTCAAACCCCTCCAGTCACCTCGGCTTATCAGCCACAGGAGATACATTCCTCCGGGCTGCTCCCTTTATAAGTCACTGCTGGCCGGGCGCCCG